>JABUQX010022260.1:0-23667 GCA_015478945.1 Trachelipus rathkii
TCACTTTGGTAGAGATGTGATTAACCGAGTTGGGGTCGGTGTGATATAATTAGTAATATGTATTAGTGAATTGTTTTACGTGTGAGATTATTTAGTCCGGGTTCCATTCTATTTATCTGTTAGTAGGCATATCTGTCCTTTTGGTTGATGTATTGTTGTATTAAGTTTGTGGCCGTATTTAGATATCTTGAGTTTGAGTTGAGTAGTGGCTTATAGTATTATGTACATCTGCTTGATGAGTATGTTAAAAATGTGTGGTCTGTTTGTGGTTAGTGGTAGAGATGAGGTATACTCAGGTTTTAATAGTTGAACGTGTGGGGGGCAGTATTTAGCGGCTTGTGGCACTCCGTAGTTTGATGTTAATATCATCTCATCTTGATTATTTGTATTTAGTATATGTTTGCATTTGTTGCTGCAAGGGATATAAATTTTTCATTGAGACATCATCTTTTAAAGTATTTGAATTTGAACTGCCAATAACAGTAAATCTCCTTATTTGGCCCCTTATTATTATGGTATACTTAGTGATAAATCGAATGCTTATTGTATTGATAGTCGATTGAGCTAAATATATTTTAGTTTATGAGAGGGTTTTGAGTATTATAAGTCCGTTGGATTTTGTGGGTTGAAATAGTTTATTATGAGTGTTAGGTATTTGTAAGTTAGAAGATATTTATTTTTAGTTGTTGAAACCTAGTGTTTGGAAATATTGTGTGTGTGTTTGGTGGAGTAAGTGTGTGTTGTTAGTTGTGTATTGTTGGTATGTTGATGTATGTAGGGGTTGTATTTTTTAATTTAAACTATTTATTTATCGTTTTGTGTCATAATAATTGCTATGAATAATAGAGACGATTATGAGACGAATTGGAATATGAAAATAGGAAACAGATTTGCAATTATTTTTTCATATAATTGAGATAGGAGCTACAGAGAGACTCTCGTGCTTCTCTTTTCTCCTGTGTTCTTTTCTTACGATTTCATCGTCTGCTATCGATGTATCCTCTATCCTTTTTCTCTCAAATATATATATCTATTATCATCTATTATCTATATTCTCCCATATCTCTTACTCTCTCTCAACTGTTTATTTAACATTAATATTAAGAAATAGTTTATAAATTATACGCGTGAGAGCCTCGTTATTTAAAGTATATCGTTACATATCATATGGAACATTGCTAAAGCCCATGCTTTAGTACAAGTTATGGTAAATATATCTTACATCTTACACAAGGCTGGTCTTTGATTCAAACACACAATATATATATAGGGCGATATGTCTGTTAATATATATATATATATATTATATAATATTATATAATATATATATATAATATATATAATTTATAATATATATATAATATATATATATATATATACAAGTATATTTAATTATATATATATATTAATATATATATATAATATATTATATATATATATATCTATATATATATTATTAATATATCATTATATATAATACTTAATATATATATATATATATTTTAATATTAATATAAATATTATTAATATATATATATATATAATATTATAATATAATATATATATTATATATATAATATATTATATATATATTAATATTAATAATATTATATATATAATATAAAGCATCTGGCTCCCTTATCTGGTAGGTTTCACATGTCATTTCCAGAAACCAGGCAACCTCCACCGGTCGGAGCCATAGGTACTTCTCGGTTTATAAAGATAAAATATATTTAGTATTAATTATATATTTATGGGTCATTTCAGCAGAAGGTGTTTGACAGTTTTATCTTTTCTATTATAGCATACTACGACAGAGTGGGATGATAATATCTTCTTGATGGATCGAAAACTTATATGCACATTGTTTATTCCATATTGAAGATCTGGATGATGCTCGGATCTCTTAATCACTAGAGAAAAAAAAAGAGAATTTTAGGATCTTTACTATTGGGAGTTATATAGTGTTTTGAGTTATTAGAAGAATTAATTTGAGGAAGGGAATTAGGGAGTTTTGCGAAGGTATGATTTGGGTGGACTGGTGTTGAGTGTATATTGCTATTATGAGTGTAAGGATGAGTGGTGAGATGAAGTCGCGTCGCTCTTCTCGAGAGGAATGGTGTTCCAATTAACCAGGCGAAGGGGAATGGTTCTAAAAAGATTCGCCGTAGTGAGGGCATCCGGACAGGGCAGAAGGGGTTTAAGTTCGCATGTAGGCTAGGCATGGGTGTTCTTCGTTCCCTAACTCAATATTATACTGAGATGATCCTATCGCGGAATAAAAAGTCCTTCTTGCCAGTGTTATTTGACATAGCGGCGTTTTCTTACACACTTTGTATTGTTTGTTAGGTTGGCTCAATATTCTATTTTATTACTTATGTAGTATATTTAATTTTATTATTGTTAAATTTAATGAATGGGTGACTTCTGGCTAGGAGGTTTATTAGTTTTCCTCCCTTACTGCTTCTTATAGGTCCTACTCGTATACCTAAAATATTTTGTTTCTGAGAAATGTCTTAAAATGCCACCTATTTATTTATTTTTGCGTGTTTCAGTGAACGAGAAATTAAACATACCATAATAGGTGTTTGTTTAATGGGATAATGGAATTATTTACGGTTACTTGTTGGGTGAAGGGATGATTGGTGTCTGTCTGTGATGATCAAGGTCATGGATGAATTCTCGGCAGAGGCTGACATTCTGTTAGAAGAAAACCATGATTCTAGGTGATTTAGGTAAATCTGAGTGAGATTTGTGGCAGTGGGTACTGAGGGGCCGGATATGGTTATAGTTATGTCATCCGCGTAGGTTATTAGTTTTGAATTGGGAGTTGGGGGGGTAGGGATATCAGCTGTGAAGAGGTTAAACAGGAAGGAAGATAGAATGACTCCCTGGGGGACTCCATTTCTTAGTTTTACTGTTTCAGAGATTTGATGTTTGCTGGATATCTGAGCAGTGGATCCGGATATAAAATTAGATAGCCATTTTTTGTAATTGTTATGGAAGAGAGAATTTAGAATTTTTTTTTATGAAAACGTGTATAGGTGGTGTATCGAAGGCTTTACTATGTCAATCGAAAGGAGTTTTTTTTTGTGGGAAGTTGTTCTGTGATATCCGTTTGCGGTGTTTTGTGAGATATTTGTTAAGGCTGTTGAGGTAGAATGAGATATTTTAAAGCCATGTTGGTGATTTTTGAAGTGAAAATTGGGTTGGATTTTGGAAGTATGATCTTCTCCATTAGTTTGCACAATGAGGAGAGAAAGGTATGGAAAATGTAGGTTGGAATCTTTTCTGGGTTTTAATTTGGGTATCATAATCGCTTTTTTCGAGTGTGGGGATATAGTTAAAAGACCAGAATTTGTTGAAGATATTTGTAATAAATGATATAGCGATGGGTCCAAAGTGTTTTATGTGTAGGTTAGAGGTGTTGTCCGAGCCAGAAGCTGGGGAGGTTTAAAGGTTTTGGTAAGAATAGTTATTTTTTGTGTAGAAAATGGAGGTTTGGGTTGATTTCCAATTGTGTTTTTTGGGTTTATGTATTATTTTTCTAAATTACTTGCTTGGGTAGGTTTGTTGGAGATATTGAAATGGTGTTGTGCAAGGATATTTGCAGTGTTTTTTGGGGGGGAAGTAAGGGAATTATTTTGTCCTTTTAATGCTTCATTTGTAGGTGGAGTGTTGTTTTGGGAGTTATGGAGATGTTTTATTGCTTGTCATGTTCTTTTTTCTCCATTTCTACCCATATTGTCAATTAGGTGTTTCTTGAATTTTTCAGTTTTATTAATGGAGAAGAGATTGGAAATTTGTGTGTTTAAGGAATATATATATATATATATATATATATATATATATATATATATATATATATATATATATATATATTATATATTATAATATATATAATATATATATATATATATATATATATATAATATATATATTTATTATATATATATAATATATATAGTTTTCCAGCAAAAAAAAACTTGGGACCTAACCCTGTTATTTGCATGAAAAAAGTGTACCAAGATTTTGGGCGCTTCTAACCCTATGTGGTAAGATTTTTTTATCCGGCGCTAACTGACATCTTGCCTGATTGGTAGAATTCACTGTTGCAGCAGCTGATCCCGTCAGTACCCCGCGGGACGTAGTTAAAGGAAGTTTGTTTTAGTGTTGCTTCGGCTTCTATTGCCCAGGATTTGAGATGTCGAAGAGTCGTATATGACAAAAAGAGTGCGGGAAAGGAAAAAAGGCTGAAGTCTATCACGGCAAAATGGGTAGTCTCCTGATGGCGGGTAATGGTGTGGAGGTCGACAAAATCCAGAGAGAGAGAGAGAGAGAGAGAGAGAGAGAGAGAGAAGGAGAGAAGAGAGGAGAGAGAGAGAGAGAGAGAAGAGAGAGAGAGAGAGAGAGGAGAGAGAGAGAGAGAGAGAGAGAGAGAGAGAGAGAGAGGAGAGAGAGAGAGAGAGAGAGAGAAGAAGAGAAGAAGAGAGAAGGAGAGAGAATGAGAGAGAGCGAGAGAGAGATGAGAGAGAGAGAGAGAGAGAGAGAGAAGAAAGAGAGAGAGAGAGAGAGAGAGAGAGAGAGAGAGAGAGAGAGAGAGAGAGAGAGAGAGAGAGAGAGAGAGAGAGAGAGAGAGAGAGAGAGAGAGAGATTGCATAAACTATCGATGAAATATATTCAGCAAAAAAAGACATGTTTTTAGCTGGAATCCAGCTGTAAAAGGCCGCGACGAGGAATTTATGATCAGCACATAATATAACAACCCGACCATTTAAAATGAGGTTTGAAATGCAGGGCAGATAAATTGGCAGCCAGATGTTCAAGATCGAAGGCCTAATCTCTGCCCTGAGGATTTGGAAGCTTCTTACTAAAGAAACCACTGATTGTAGGTGTGCTATCCACAATTGGCGGTAAAAGCCCATAAACCGACGAAGGAAAGCGTAATCGATTGGGAGATGATACGAAGAAATATTGGTCTGCTTAGCAGAAAGAGTTAAAAGGACCGCAGAACAAACATTAAAGCCTTAGAACGTTAGAAGTCCAAAGAGGACTGGAAGAATAAGCATTAACTAAGAGACAGACGCAAAGTTTGTTGTTAAAAAGTTGAAGAACCTGACAAAGGTGGGGAATATGTACCTCTTCTGAAGAAGAGAAAATAAGCACATCATCCTTATAAATGAAGACGAAAGGGATGTCTTGAAAGATAGAGTCCATGAAACCCAGAAAGGTGGCTCCAAATTTAGTGATATCCCGAAGAAGGTTCATCTTATTAAAAACAGAAACATTATGGAGCTTCGAAGATGTGCTGTGGATGAAGGACAAAAGATAACGGTTGGTCCTAGTCAAAGCATTAAGGGCTTTAAAATCTCCAAAGGACCTCCAATAACCTTTTTTTTTAATTTTTTTGCGGGGGGAAGGGGTGGAACGAGCTGAAGCAGAGACCTCTTGCTGGGAATTAGAAAGACGAATGACACCAGCTTTTAAAACATAGAAAATTCGTTTTTCGCTACTGCTAATTTAACTTCTAGGAGGGGTTTCACTTTGGCACAAACAGATGCAACACTCCGGTTTTGAGCCTGAAAAACACCTCGAAAGACAGAGTTAGAGCTGCAAAGGGTAGACATAAGCTTATTAAAGTCAAGCAAAATATGGTCTACCACCAGATAAGAAACGCATGTGTTAAAAAAGGATAGAAGAGGTTGCACTATCATGGACCTGGATAGGAAACACAAGATTCGCACTGGAATCAAGGATAATGAAGCGACCACGATCTGTGACCAGGTTAGAAATTCAGGAAATCAATCCCTAAAAGGGCTTCGCGACGTTTACCACAACAAAAGTTCATTGAAATTCACTCCTGAAGAAAGGGAAAGCAAAAGTCTTTGTGAGCTCACCATGGCAGACCACCACCGTCCTATTGGCTGGGGATGCATTCACGGCGGACCAAATCAAAGAGTTGAACACTCAATGAGACACCGGTGTCAACAACGCAGTCAAGATAGACGAGGAAGGTTTTGGCTGGAATAAGGAAAGGGTTACTATAGATGGCGCGTGCCTCAGTACTGCCCACTAGTTTCCAGACGGACGGAAAAGTGTCAGAAGGAAGAGTCGGAGAGTAAAATTTAGACAAAAACTGGGGTGGAACCGAGAAACGGTGTAGAGTTGGAGAATAGGATGTTGGGGTCGGAGACGCATTAAGGGAAGATGGCTAGATGTCCACACCAGATTTATTCGGCAACTGACACCATTCCTTATATGTCAAAGCTTTATTTACATAATAAAGTTGATATCGACACACCTGATTCATCCGGGTACCACTAAGAGGTCGCAGGTCAACGGGCAGATGGACGACAGAACTATATGCTGCAGGTCAACTGTGCTGGCAGAACACAAGCTCACCAGAGAAAAAAATGATAAAGGAGATGGAACCAGAGTTACAATATCATTTGCAACGATTTTAAAAGCTAAAGGTAAGTAAAGAAAAAGAGTAGTCGTAAGTCAGTTCTTAAGGACATGCAGATTGTATAGTTTTTAGTATTTGGAAGATGAAATCAAACATAAAAGTTTTTAAAAATCTTAAATATCCTTAATATGTCGTTAATTTAGCATTAAAAATAGCAGGACAAAAATTTACAATGATAATGGTCCCAATTCTCTTAAGCGGCACAATATATTGGCTTATCCAAGAAAAAAAAATGGATCACTTTTTGAAAGAAGATATTCAAAAATGTATCAATTTTGTACAATCAGTATCATTAGCTTATATAAAAAAATGTCTAATCCCATAGTGAAGGAAAGAAATTGCTACTTTGGTTTATACGAGATAAAATGTCATGATTCCCTAAAAAGAAATACTGGAGAGACGGTAAATTTTAAAAGGCTAAAACAGCAGCATGCTTATGGCCTTAGAACTGATGATGTGAATTCAGATCTGTGCATTTATAGAAAGAATAAAATTCGTTTAATTAATTTAAGTAGTGAACATATTTTTGCCTTAATCAGTGATAATAATGATATTAGAAAGTTAGCAGAATCCTTCATTATAGAAATGCACATAATATGAATATAAGTTAATTAAGGAGTATATTCAAATGATGCATAATATTTTGAATAATAATAATATATTCTTACAAAAGATTTTTGTTATTCATGTACGATGATTATATTAAATAGTTAGTTTGAATACTTTCGTATCTTCTTTTTTCCTTTTCTTTTATCTTTTAGGTGAGTCATTTTTTATATTATCTTCACTTGAAATAAGGCGAAGCTCAAGTCTCCAAACATCGCGACATATTTTTCAAATGTAATTTTATTCTTTTATTTTATGTGGGGACTAGACCAAATTGTGGACAGGGAAAATGCTCTACACCACATCAAAAAAAAAATTCCCGTACGCCCAGCCGCAGGCGTTAGGTTAGGTTAGGTTAGGTTAGGTTAGGTTAGGTTAGGTTACGTTAGGTTAAGTTTTGTTGGATTCGTTGTACATAACTCTAAATCACCAAATTTTTTTTTTTTTTTTTTTTTACAAGTGTCGACTATTTTCCCTGTCGACCATTTGGTACTAGATTCCTTTATTTTTGTGGCATAATTTTTACAGAAAAGGAATTTTTTATTCTTGGTATTGCAGCTATATATATATATATATATATATATATATATATATTGATAAATAACATTGTATAGTATATATTAATATATTAAATATTTATACGCATTTTATATATATTTTTTTTGTCTATTATATATATATATTATTATTAATATATATATATTAATATATATATATATATATATATATATATATAATATTTAAATATTAATATTATAATATTAATATATATATACCATATCACTATATATATATATAATATATAAGAAATATATTAAAAGTATATATATATATTGATGAATATAAGATTTGTGATAATATGATATAGATATATTATATTCATATATATATATAATATATATATATATATATATATAACCTGGAATGTACACAGCCTTTTGTGTAAGACATAATCCCGCCTCTTTCTAGCCATTGAATGTAACAAAAATTAGAGGTGAGGCACGTGGTTGTATTTTGAAAGAAACATTCTTCTGTGGTGCAAGCACACTTCACTGCAAAATAAATAAATGAGAATGATAATTAATTAATTAATAAGTTGTTGAGTTTTTTCTACATGTTAGGAAAAACTCACTAGCTTATTATTTATCATCTTTACGTTATTTGTCATTTTCCAATAATACTTAGATACACTCATCATGGTTTAAGTAATTTTTAAATATTTTTAAGCATTTACTTATTGTAAAGGAGTGTAAAATATTATCATTTGAATTGATACATGCAAACCCTTTCTTTATGAAAGAGGTTGAAATTTTGCTTCCAGCAAAGGGAAAATGTTAGTAAATGGGGTTTGAATAGGGCTCCACCCGAGAGTGGTGGTGACAACTGTAAAAAAAAATGCGTCTGTTACAAGCAATGGCTTCTATCACAGGTATTACCGTGTTTCTTTGCAGTGATGTTGCCAGTGAATGGTTAATCTGTTAACTTTCTCTGTCCATAACAACATCGAGCATTTAGTGTTTCCTATTAGAAGTATTCCCGATCGTCTTGGGGATAAACTAAACATCCGACAATATTTTTTAACAATGACTACACCACTGCTAACCAGGGTTGCAGAGTCAAAGTTTCTAGTCGGAGAGTCGGGAGGCGGAGTCAGAGTCTGAAATTTTGCTGCAAGGAATCGGGATTCGGAGTCGGAATTTCTCAAGCAAAGAGTCGGAATTTTCCAAGAAAACAGTCGGTTTTCGGAAAAATATCCGATGGCTATTGGCTCAATCAAAAATAGTTTCAAAGTTTTTTCATTCTCATAATTAGACTTAAATCAAATTAAATTGAATACTCTTGGTTTAGGGACTAAAGTCTAAATGATTTTATTAAAAACTATATTGAAAAATAAGCTATGTCTTATGTGACATAACTGCGGGGTGGTGTCAGTTGCAAGATCCAAATTGTTCAGTTACCTGTTTCTTCCGGATTTTTCAATTTAATCTATCCTTTGATGAAATTCCCCACAAGCTACCTTTCTCGAAGTGACCCTATATTGGGTCAATCATTTTCCTCCTTCCTTACGTACACCCTTTTCTAATAATATTTATTTTATTTCCTCAAGCCACCTCCACTTGGATTTGCCCCTTCCCCTGTTACCTAACATCTTCGACACAAAACCTTCTTAGCCAATCTTTCATTTTTCATTCTATGAAAATGTAAATATCATCTTAATACACCTCTGGTTTTTAATTAATATAAGATGTTATTTACTTAATTTTTAAGGTTTTAATATAGGATACTTTTATGTCACGTTGAGTTTTGTTGAGTGATAGGTTGTGGTGTGTAACAATGAAGGCTTATTTATTTATCTATATTATTTTTGTTTATTTGCTTATTTATTACGAACAATTGTGTGTGTTTCAGTTTGTGAACGACCGTGGTCTGCGTACAAATCAGGAATCTGTGGAATATCACTTCTCTAACTCTCATCCTAACATTTTACCACTGAGACCCTGTTAGAAACTTGTTTTACAATTTCCGACTGAAATTGCAATTTCCTGAGCCTATATAAACATTAGCACTCCTGTAAAACGTCTCGAAAACCTTGAATCTCCTAATTTCGATGTTTCATGGCTTAAAATCTTTCTCTATACAACTACCATTTTCTTGTGCTTCTGCTGCTGCTTCTCTATTGGAACAGATTTTCACGTTCTTTTTTATTATACTACTACTACTTCTCATGAGAATGTTACTACTTCCAGTTCGAATGCTGAGGTTAACTATTTAGGGGATTTCAACCTACACCAAACTGAGTGGTTGGGTTCCTCTCATAATGATGCAGGTGGAGTGGAGGCAAATACATTCAGTGTTCTCAACGATCTGGAATCTGAATCAGTTAATTAAGGAACCTATAAATATATATATATATATATATAATATATATAATAATATATAATATTATATATAATATAATATATCTATATTAGTATATATATATATATTAATATATTATATAATATATATATATACTATATATATATATATATATATATATATATATATAATTACGAACTAGCCATTTCTTGAACAAGCTTGACTTACAGTATGTTTCACCACTACTTCTCGATATAAAAACACCATTTTCCCTCCTATCTGTAACTCTCACCACAATATGGTAGCTCCTAATTATGATACATTTTTTCAGCAGCTCGGCCATGCCCTAAACGTATTTTCTGGCACTTTAATCTGTCAAATTGGGTGGTATTGCGTCGCTCCTTTGCTAACTACTCTTGGAATGAATCCTATTTTGACTCAGAGAACACTTCTGTCTCTGCTGAAAAAGTAGGGGCAATAATCACCGATTGGATGAGCTAGTTTATTGCATCTTCAAATAAATCTTTTTTTCCTCAAAATCCAAGGTTTGATGGAGCCTGTTCTCGTGCCGTTCAGGAGAGAAACATGGCTTTGTTTCAATCTAGAACTTTCTTACTAATTTTCTTTCTTTTCGAAAATCATTGCGTGGATATTATTTGACAGGCTATGCTGACTTCACTAAAAGAAAATGGACCAACCTCCTTGGTTTTCCTAATTATAAACATTTCTGGCCTCTTGCCAAAAATGTCTCTAATAACTTTTGCAAATCTGCCTTTCCTAATCTTATTCGTTTTGACTGATATGTAGCTAATTCTCCTTTTGAAAAGGCCAATAGTTTCTACCTTCTTTTTTCATCTAATTCCACCCTGGATGCTTCTGGTATCCCTCCTCCCGCTCCTTCTCATTTAGGTGTCTCATATCTCTACCCACTATTACACATGATCAAGTGCATGAGAATCTAAGATCTATGAACGTCAGGAAGGCTAGTGATCTGGACGGCATTCCACCCGTATTCTGATGGAGTGTACTTCGGAGCTGGCGCCTGTCCTCGTTCAACTCTACCCCTATGCCTAAATCCTAATGTCTTCACTCTGTTCTGAAAGCGATCATAAGTTCAACTAATCCGAAGAAGGGTAGTCCCTCTGATCCTTTTAACTATCATCCTATGTCTCTCACTTTTATTCTGGATCATCTAGAGTCTCATTCCCTTCCGATCATCAGCATGGCTTTCGATGTTCAAGGTTTACTGGAGACATACTTTCCTATCTCTCTGATTTATGGTCTTCGGCTCTTTTGAACTATGGGGAATCTTGTGTGGTGACGCTTGACATACGGAACGTTTTTGACTGAGTAATGCAAGCATAATTGCTCTTTAAGCTCCCTTCCTTTGGGTTTCCTCCTTCTCTTTGCTTACTCTTCTCAAGTTTTCTCTTTGGTAGCTCCATATCAGCACTTGTTGATGGAGCAACCTCTTTCCTCTTTCCTGTTAATTGTGGTGTTCCTTAATTAAGGTTCTGTTCTATCTCCATCTTTATTCTTGCTTTTCATCAACGATCTCCTCATTTTCACTTTTAACTCTGTTCATTCTTACGCCGAATACCCAATTCTCCATTCTTCCACGCATTTCAAGTCTACCTCCTCTTTTGCATCTAGAGTTTCTTCTCGTCTACAGCTTTCCGATTCTATTCTTGCAGATATGGATGGGATTTCCCAGTTGGGTCACAGCAACCTTGTGAAATTCAGCTCTTTAAGAACTCAACTTCTTCATTTCTCTCTCTCTCTCTCTCTCTCTCTCTCTCTCTCTCTCTCTCTCTCTCTCTCTCTCCTCTACTCAATTCTCTCTCTGCTCTTCCTCTGCTCTCCCCTCTCTCTCAAAATTACCTCCCAACTTTCCTATCTCCTTCGAAGGCTCGTCAGTCTCACCTGTGGCCAGCATAAAATATAAACATTCTTGGTCTGAACATAAACAGTAAATTGTCTTGAAAACCTCATATCACGACGGTTGCTAAGCTGATCACCAAGAAGCTGAGATTCTGGTCCGTAGTATTAGGGAATTTTTTTCTGTTCAGCTTCTCCAGTAATATAAGGACTCTTGTTCGGAGTACAGTTCCTACATTTGGGGTCCAGGCTCCAAATTTCTTTTGGACAGGTTGAGTGTAAGGCTATAGAAACTAAGTCTAAGTCCAATAAATTGTCCCCTACTTTCAAACTCCTATGACCCTTTATCTCTGAGCTACGTAAACGTTGGAACACTCTCTCTTTTCTATTGATACTACAACGGCAGATGCTCGAGGAAGTTCACCTCTCTCACTCCATAACCATTGCATTGCCCTCGTAGCATAAGCGGTTTCTTGCTGCCGCATGAATTTTGCGTAAGTATATATATATATTAATTATAAATATATATATACTTATATATATTATAATATAAGCTATATATATTATATATATATTCTATAATTATATAATATATATATATATATATATATTATATATATTATATATACTATTAATATACTATATAGATGTTAAATATTGCATATTAAATGGCAATTTTTATATTTCTTTTATTTTTTTTATTTTTTTTTTATTTATTTTTTTTATTTTTTTTTTTTTTATTTTTTTTTTTTTATTATTCATAATATAAGATGGAAATAAAGAAAGGAAGCAATGTAGGGAAGGTAAAGAAGTTACTGCCTTCTCCGGGATTTGATCCACCGCCATGTTGCGAATGAGGACAATATACTCCGATGCCTATTACAACTGGATCCCATCCGCTTACCCCTACAACCCAAAAAGTTGTTTCAAGACAGTTTACAAGCAACGCAGAGCTCCCTTTAAGGCGTACATCACCAGGTGTCCCAGCGCTGTCCTATATCAATTCGTTTCTATCTATATTAGTAGATGTTAAATATTTGCGCATAATTATATACGCATTATATAAGATGCTATAAAGAAAGTAACAAATTTTATGGGAGGGTAAATAGAATTAACTGTCCGATTCAGTTAATTCTTTTACCTTCCGGGCGTAATTGTCCTTTCTTTATATATATATATATTATATATATATATATATATATATAATATATTATATATAATATATATATATATTAATATTTATATATATATATAATATTATATATATATATATATAATCATATATATTAATATTAATATATAATAATATCTTGGGAAAGAGTGTGGCTGTATATGTACTTTAGACTTCAGCGTTTTGCAATTTATGAAATAATATTGATAAGGAGTGTGTACTATGAGTCTTTGATAAGTTTCGTTGAAATGGGTAGGAAACGGTAGAATTTGATAAGTTTCATAAGGGAAATGATGGTTGGTATGATGTATGGATCTTTGTCGTGAAGACATGTCCAGGAAAAAGATAGGAATTGATAGAAGTTGGTTGGATTTAATGTTATTATGGTTAGGTGGTTACCCGGGTTTTGTGGGGAGATTTTTTATTATTTTGACTACTATTAGAAATATTATTATGCATAATGTCATAGTGTAGAGGTTGAGAGGTGTAGTGTAGTTTTGAGCAAGGATCCAAGTGTGTTGTACTGTCGAGATGAGATTGTGTATGTTGTCCGAGACAATTTTTTCCAGGTTTACGTATAGATTCAATTTTAGTATTTCCTGCTGTAGTTCTATGGATGAGATGGAAGAGTTGTAATATTGTGACAGTATGATAAAGTTTTGTTTTAGTTCGGATAGTGTTAGTGTTAGCGTGTAATTGTTCTTTGATTTTGTATATGTGTGTTCCTGTGCCTTGTAGTAAGTTTATTTTGGTGATGGGAAAGGGTAGTGTTTGAGTAAAATCTGTTTTTATATCTGTTCTGTAACTATGACAATTAAATTTCTATCAGATACTTGTTTTGTTCGATGGTGTTTTGTACGTTTTCATAGATTATTCTGGAGCATCGCATGTCACTTTGGATGTTGATGTAACTGTTGATGAATCTTGTTTGTCCAGTGTATCTTGCGATGAATCCTTGGTGTAATTTATCTTGTGTGTTTCTCTTGGAATGTCCAAGTTTTTATTATTGAAATGATGATCCAAGGGATATACATGATGTCTGGAGAAAAAGAAAATACTGAAATGTAGTTGTTTGTTTTGTACGGTATTTTCCTAAAGTCTGACTTAAATGATGGTAATATTTTTAATGTTCAACTTCATACTTCTTTATATTTAAAATTTTCTAATCTTAAACTGTTTCTCTTAGAACTGTGAGATGTTTATTTCTAAGATGTTATTGTTTTTCTCATATTTTCTTAAATATGTGATGTTCTCTTTGGTGATGACAAAAGAAAATTTTAAATTTGTTCTTGTTTTAAGATTTTGGGGGTGGGGTATGTTAGGATTTCTAAACGATAAAGATGGTCTGTAGGATGGATCGTTTGCCCTGGTGTTTGGGGGAGTTGGTGGGGAAATTTCGGTTGTGGTTGTGGATGAAGGGGGGTGGCTCTATCTCTTGAGAAGGAAGAAAGTGGGAAGAATTAAGAGCAAGAAGTTAGGTGAACAAGATAATAAGGAAACGTATTTAAGAGCGCTTGCGAATAAATCAGTTGAATGTGAACAAGATGAAACTGAACAAAGCAGGCCACAAATGAAGGAAGTCTTTGTTTGTAGTGCAAGAGAGGTATGTGGATGTGCTAAGGTAGTAAGTAAAAATCTCAACAGTGAATGGTTGAATGAAGAGGTGATGCAAGCGGCTAAAAGTAAAAAAAAGAGGAGTGGCTGAATGTGCTAAAATCAACTGATGAGCTCTCAGAAGAAAGATATTTGGAATTTTATAAGGAGGAAAAAAGGAAAACTAAATATAGTTAGCTCTTCATATTAAAAACTACAGAGTGGTTCTTAGAGGAATGAATTTGGCTTACAAGGGATAGAAACCTTTTCTGGAAGGAAGCACGAAAGATTAAGAATGAGAGTAAGGGGAATCTGCTTAGAATAATGGGGCTTTCGTAACTGATGAAATGGATGTTAAAAGAGTGGAAGAAACACTTCGAAAATTTGCATAACATTGACAGTAATGAAGAGGTGATAGTGAATGTATGTTGGTTTGTTGGTGCAAGAAGAAATAATTATTTTAGGGATAAAGTAATTAGTATGGAGGAGGTAATGGCTAGGATGAGAAAGTTGAAGAATGATAAATCTACAGGCGTAGATGGAATTACTTGAGATGAAATGATCCAAGAATGAAGCGAGATGTGTGAATTTGAATGAGATTTGGAAAGTTGTGTAACAAAGCTATTTTATGAAGGGTACAGTTACCGAGAAATTGAGAAGAGCAGTATAGTACCCTTATATAAGGATAAAGGGGAACTGTAGGGACTATTGGGGGATTATTTATTGAGTGTTATAGGGGAGATATATGCTGGTATTTTGGTTGATAGAGTACGTCGAATGACTAAAGGATTGATTGGTGAAGAAAAAGGTGCGTTTAGAAGTAGTAGAGAATGTGTGGATCAATTTTTTACATTAAAACAAATGATTGAGAAAATGAGAGAGAAGAAGTAAAACATGTATTAAGGTTTTATGAATTTTCAACGGGCGTGTGACAGGATCAATAGGGAAGCTCTGTGACAGGTGTTAGTGATATATGGTATTGGTGGTAAGCTTCTGAATAGAATCAAAAGTATATATGACGATAGTGAATCGAGCGTAAGAATTAATGGGGTTGTAAGTGAATGATTTAATATTAATAGTGTAATGAAACAGTAATGTGTTATGTCTCCTTGGTTATTTCATTTGTATATGGATGGGGTGATAAAAAAAATTGGGATAGAGGTGGTAGGGGAAGGTGTTAGACTAATGGAGAATGGAAAAAAGTAGAAGGTGCCATGCTTATTGTACGCGGATGATTTGGTTTTGAGTGGTGAACCTGAAGAGAGTTTAAGAGGATTGATAGGGTGTGTAAAAGGAAGTGTTGGAAAGCAAATGTAGATAAAGGTAAGGTGATAGAAGAGGGGGAAGATAGTCCGCTGTGTGAAGGCCTGTTGGATGGTAATCAATTGGAACAAGTATCTGAGTTTAAATATTTATAGTATATGTTGGATGAAAATGGAACGGATAATGCAGTGTAGTAGGAAAGTTGTGAATGAAAGGAAGGTGGCTGATGAAATTAGATCTTTGGTGAATTTAAAGGGATTAAGTTTTGAGTGCGTTAAGGTTTTACATGAGAGTATGTTGTTACCTTTGATAATGTATAGTAGTGAAACTATGGTCTGGAATAAGAGGTATAGATCTAAATTACAATCTGTTCAGATGGGCAATCTTAGGATAGTGTTAGATGTAAGAAGAATTGATGAAATGAGGAATAAACATGTTAGGGAACTGTGTGGTGTGAAGAAGGGTGTAAATGAGAGAGTAAGCGAGAGTGTATTAAGATGGTTTGGACATGTGGAATGATGGATGATAGTCTGTTGGTTAATCGAATGTATATTGGTGATTGTGCTTGTAATCGACAGGCTGGGATATCGAAGAAAAGTGGATTGAGTCAGTAAAGGAATGTCTGATGGAAAGGAATATGAGTGTGGTGGAAGCGTGAAGAAAGGCTCATAATAGAAGTGAATGGTTGGGTTCTGTGTAGAAGTATGGCTGTGAGCCGCCTGGTCGGGATGAACCCTACATTGACGAGATCCCCCGGTGAGAGTCCGTCGCAGTCTCATGAAGTCATAGGGTGGATTTGTTTGAATGCGACGAGATCTCACTTAAGAGTATGGAGGGAACGATTGTGGGAGGAGCTTTCCTTTCAACTTACATCATGTTCTTATTCTACTTTTCTGTTGTCGGTGTATCTGGGGAAAGGAGGTAGATGATATATATATATATATATATATATATATATATAATATATATAATATATATATATATATATATATATATATATATATATATAATATATATATATATATATACTATTGTATACTATTAATATTAATATATAGTATATATATATACTATATAATATAATATATATAATATATATGTTACACTCAAGGGCAGGGCCTTTTTTAAGGAGGGGACAGAAAATAAAAAATATCTAAAGACTTTTCAGACTTCTTCTTTAGTCTTTTCCTCTTTATCTATGATCATCAAGGAATCTGCATTAATAAAACTTTAAAAAAACTGGTAGAGGAAGTTTCTTCTCTAACTCTTCCTCTTGTGCGCGCTTTTTTTTCTTCTTCTTAGCAGACTCGACTAATGAGCTTTCATTTAATGAAATCTCAAGAGTAGTGCTAATATTTCGGGCTTCCATTTCTTTTTTGCTGTGTTTCTTCTTCTTCATTTTCGGTGTTTCCATTTCTGCATCATTAGCTGCTTCTTCAGTGATTAAAGAGTCCTCAATACCTTGTGATCTTCTCTTCTTTTTTTCTTTTGGTAGTTCTCCTGTTTCATCATTAATGATGAGAAACCATTGAAACATTTGCTTCTGACTGTTTCTGCATTTCCATTACTTTTCTTTTTTTTCTTCAGCTCCTTCTTCAAATATTTATGACAACTTCAACATTTTCAACACATGCTTCGGACATAACATCAGCGCAGCATTATCTATAGCCAGCATACACAGTCATTACATGAATTGGTGCAACAGACTATAATCCAACCGGTGCGTCGCTGCCATTGGAGACAATCACAGTTAGTTCAGTTAGGAAAAAATACTATTTCTCATATATATTATATATAAATATATATTAATATATATAAATAGTATATATATATATATATCATTAAATATAATATTAGTTATATATGATATAATTTTTATTATATTATATATTATATCTATTAATATATATATATATATATATTATATATATATATATATTATATATTATATATATAATATATATATATATAGTATATGTTTCTAATATTAATTTTCTACATATTATACCGTATAATAATAAAAAAGCTCGTTCTATTCCTGTAAATATTTTTCCATACCCATTTTATATATTATATATATAACAATATAATATAAACTATATAATATATATATATATATATAAGTAATATATATAGATATAGCATTAAATTTATATATGCTGCATACGCCAGCCATCCTAAGAGTATAGGTGCTCTGCTGTGAGCGGTGGTGTTAACTGGTAATATATATATATATACCATATATATATATATAATATTATATATATATATTATATATATATAGCTTCATATATAGATATTATATATATTAATATATATACAAACTATTTCCAATTTTCGTACCTTATCTAACAAATTTCGAAAAATAATAATAATAAAAATAATAATAATCATAATATAATAATAATAATAAAATAATAATAATAATAATAATAATAGAAATAAAGGAAATCCTGGCCGCGCAGAGTTCGATCGATATCAATATCGATATATATATATATATATATATATATATATATTACTATACAGTACATAACTATATAGTTATATACATATATTCTTATATTATTATATATTGCCCTGCGGAATGTTGTGGATAGTATAGGTACGATATTATATATGTCTCAGAGATTAGATATAATAAAATATGTATAATAATATATATATATATAAAAAATATTATTAAATAAAAACTAAGTAATTAGAAACGCTGATATATCATATATATAATATACTATATATATATATATATAGCTTATATAAATACTATATTATATAATTATGAGAGTTATACATTAAGGATAGTATTTATCGTATACTATATATATATATATATATATATATATTCACTATATATATATTTGTATGTGTATATAATATATAGTAATATAATAATAGTATATACTATATACTATATATACTAATATATTAATTATTATCATATACTATAATATATATATATATATATACATAATATAATATATATATAGTAACTAAATATATTCGTTAATAATTAATATATCTTGTATAATTAGTATAACATACTTTCTCACTGGTTAGTATTCTAATATATAATACATATATTAATAGTATTATTTAGTATATAAGAGTATATTATATAGTATATGTATTATCGTTGGCTCAAAACGGTAAGAGCGAGAAACGGATTCACGCATGGCATGGTCGCGGTCTCGAATCCACTATTCGGATCCTGAGGTAGAAATTACCGTACGAGAAGCTCTCCCCCTCCTTGAAATTAGGGCTATGCCCGTGAGGTGTGAACTTAAATTTAATTATCTATTATATAATATATATACTATAGCTTATGTCCTATATCTACTATATATTATATAGTTATATAATATATATATAACTATATTTATATATACCATTTAATAAATCTCTATAAACGTATACTATCATATATAATGACGGCATGCGAAGCGTTTACATTAGTACAAAGCATATATACTATATATATTGTATCATAATACTCATATATATACTATATATAAGAGATATAATGGTGAAACTCTAAGAAGTTACCTCTCACATGATGCATCGATAACTAAGAATAGGTTAGCAAATGGAAACTGATAACATATAGTGAGAAATCACGAGCGTATTGTAAATTTGTATGGAATATAGAAAAAAAAAATTTTTTATTTTTTTTATTTTTTTTTTATATCTCCAAAAACTACGATAGGTAGAGAGGAGAAACTAAGTAAATATTTTAGAATAAGCGAGTTGTATAAAATTGTTTATTCGAAGATGTAATCATAGAAAATTTGTCAACTAATAGATAAAGGAACAGAGTAAACGCATAGATGACAAGGAAGTCTCGGGTCTCCTCGGCGCGTTCAGACTGGGGGACGAAAACGGGAGTAGGAACTATTTCCCGCCTCATCCTTTTTGCGGGATTGTCTCCCGAACGCCCCGCTCTTTGTGTATTTTGGGTGGTGTCGCGGGCGGATTACCATCCGCCCACTCCACACTCAGGGTACTGGTAAAACGTCGCCCCCGTCTGTCCCCGTGCGGCTCTGAGCCCCTAAAGAATTTTTTACGCTGATTCCGTATATGTTATTCTAAGTTTTCTTCTAACATAATAATAAAAAAAACGTCATATAAAAAAAATAAAAAAAAAAACTTATTTCTTATGGTTTTAAATTAAGTAAACATTTTGGAATTAAGATTCGATATATGTTACACGCTTTTTCTTGTAACTTATCTTAGTTTCGAGATTATCATTAGCGGGTAACTATCTTTAGTTTGGCCTATATGAGGGCTAAATATAACTTACGTAGGATCCCGAGTTATAAGGCAAGTTTTTTGTATATAACTATACTATATATATATATATATAATATAACCTCAAATAATATTATTATAGTATATATATACTATATACTAATTATCATTTGATTAAATATTATATATTTTGTGTATATATATATCTTAGTGTTTAGTATAAGTAATGATAATAATAATATACTACTATATATATAATAGCAAATATATATAATATATAATATATGAGCTTTTATGCTACATGGAGTAAAACGCTTCCACGCACATTATATTACTATATATTTAATTATATATATATATATCGTTCACCTATATATATATATATACATTATATAAAAAAAAAATACAAAAATAAATTACTAACATAAAAACTAATAGGTTAAGGTAAATCATAACTATAGATAAATATATAATATATATTATATATACCTTACCTTCTTATATATATATATAGTAAATATATATATTTTTTCTTATATATATAATATTATATATATTATATATAATATATATATATATATATACATATATATATATATATATATATAGTATATATATATTTATAATTATATATCTATATATAATATAGTATATATACATATAAGTTAAGTAATGAAGAAATATCATCATATATAATACGCTATCATACCTATATATAATAATAAGATGTAGTTGTCAAATGATTATGAGATAAAGCTTAATAATATCTAAATCAAATAGATATTCGAGCTCTTCTGTTTAAAAACAAACCGGAAATCTTTATATATCAAGTTGTTGGAAAGTTAAGTCACAAATAATGTTTACTCATATAATATATATGAATAGTCATACTAATATATATACTATAAACATGACAAATACCCACAATGCTGTGGCGATTTTTTGATACTTCCTACGTTAGTTAACGGAATACTGTAAGAGGTTTGACGTAAAACATAAAGGATACTCCAAAGGCAATTAACGCAATTAACATCCAACAATACGCTAACCAAAAACTATAACAACTATTGAACACTGCAATGTTACAATATGCAATGGCAGTCCTATGCCTTATAAATGCTATGGCAGTCATAACGCGTATATACTATACATATACTATTAGTATTATTGTGCATTATATATATATATTATATAAGTCTTTATATATACTTATCTCCATATATATATTATTACTATATATAGCATTATATATGGTATTAGCTATATATTATTAGCTTATGACTTATCATAGTAAAGTACCTCTGGAGCTAATCTTACTATACCATATATAGTAACGTTCTATACTACATATATATATGTATGTATCTTGTAATAGTACTATTTTTTTGAAGTAGGTGTATAAGATGGTCATTTACTTGGGCTTGTTATTTGAAAGATTTCTTCATTAAGATCTAGAATTTTTTTTTTAAACGATTTTGCTTAAAAATTGCTTACAAAATGCGGTTGCGTGTCTTGTCCCATTACAAACATGTATTAAATCACACAATAATTTAATATTAAAAGTCACTAAATAAATGTTTTAATGTATCTTGGACACAAATAAAAGAACGCCTTACTTGTAACGGGCTTTTAGCTTTAAATATATATATTTTTTCTGTGTTACATGCTTTTAATATTTATAATAAAAATGCAAATGATTTTAAGCTATATCGAAATATCGACAATCGATTAAAAACATAGACAAAATCTAGAGCGTGGCCAGAAATGTAAACTATATATATAGAGTATTTATCCCACAGCTTCAGTGCGCGCTCCCAGAGGCGCGCGACCTGGGCAATCGCCCCTGGGCGCCAGCGCCTTAATGAAGGGCGCATTCGCGCGCATTGCAGAGGCTAACAGAATTTTAAAGCCCTATATTGCTCGTCAATAGAGCGCCGAATAATTAATAATATAGTAACTATTATACATATTATTTAACTTGACGTTATATCACAACTAATAAGTAAGATTTTATTATTTAATTCCTTTATATATTACTTATTATTCTATTTACTATATATATATATATATATAACTATTATATATTATAATGTGCAGATTTTATACTTTAATATACCTTTGTGTATGTCTTCTACGAAAACACAAGCCGCAGTCGCGCCTTTCCTCTGTTACACCGGCAAAGCCTAGGGCTGCCATTGCCCTGCCCAGGGCCCCTGCAAAGTCTAGAGCCGACCCTGTATATATATTCTTATAATATATATATATATCATTATATATATATATATATATATCTATTACTATAGTATTATTATATAGTAATTTTTTATATATGATACATATATTGGTACTAATATAAAGTATATATATATATATATATATATATATATATATATATTGATAAGTTTTGTGTCTGTTTCTTTTCTTAGGTTTGTCTGTGAGAGATGTCCTTTGTCCTTTTGGTTCCTTACCTTGTGTGACGTGAGGTATGAAAGAAGAAGATGTGAAACAGAAGATCTCCTGAGTTATGGTGTCGACCAAGTAGACACTAGAAACAACCCCTGTGTTCCCTTGTTATCCCTTTATTTATTTATTTATATTATTATATTATCTTTCTTATTTCCTTTCTTTTCTAGTGATATAAGTTAAGTTCGTATTAACGTAAATATAGTGATGTACTCTTGTGTATTAATCCTTGTGTAGTATATTGTGTAGTGGGTGCCGTAAATGGACGTGTCCCCAGAAGTAGCAACCTACTCGTATATACCCTGTCAGGTTCAGTTTCGTGAAGGTGCACCTTTTAGTAGATTGTCCAATTGTTGTATAGAGAGTGGTTGCCTGTAAAAAGGGGTATAGTGTAATAAACCAAAGTGGCACACCACAAATGATTAAAGTTAAGTTGTTTTCGGTAAACTGTAAATATTAATAAGTATCATAGAATACTTAATAACAAAGCATGTTTTCGTTTCCCATTTCATATTTCCCACTTCGATCAACAAGAGAGCATCGGGTGAGTTGAACTGTGTTTGTTGTAGTTGTTTTGTTACCACTGTTTTTTCTCATATTAATATTATATATATATAGATAACTCATATCATTTGAGGGTTATCTATACAATCACCTCACTCATATAATTAGAGATCTATATACGTATATATAATATATAGTATATCCTTAATAAACTATTATATATATATATAGATACTATAGTATATATATATATTATATTATAATATATATATATATATATATAATATAAGTATAATCATATATCTACCACTATGTACATGTAAGAAATAATGTTATATATATATTATAATATATATATATATATATATATAAGGTACTTTATGATTTCGCCAGCCAACAATAAATAAGTATAGATGTAAAGTTTGTATTGCGTATTCTATTATGGGGTCATGAACTGCCATTCACGCCTTTTTTTTTTAATTATTATTTTTTTTTCTAAGATCTTGCTTATAGCCGTTTTTTCTTACTCTAGCTCTCTTCTTCTTCCTTACGGCTTCTTTTATGTATCTCGGCATATTTTAGATAACAACTCTTGGTCTAACATTGCTCTCGTCTC
>JABUQX010022261.1:5000-10000 GCA_015478945.1 Trachelipus rathkii
TATCTTAACAGACCATTACTACAAATCTTTACCTCCGAACCTGTACTATGGTCTTTCTAAAATACACAAGCCCAACACTTCACTACGATCTATCCTTTCTACTAATAGCTCCCCAAACTACAATCTTGCTAAATATTTGGTTCCTATTCTAGATCCTTTAACTAAAAACTAATATAACTTGTCAGACACTTTCGACCTTATCAATTTCAATTTATCAATTTATCAAATTCTTCTTCTTTTGGGACCTGCCTCATGACAAGCTTTGATATTGAATCCTAATATACAAATCTCCTTTTTCTGAAACCATCAATATAAAGTACAATGAATTAATTGTTTCTTAATAATCAAAACTTTATGGGAATGAACCGACCCTCCTTCACCAAATTTTTGAAACTAGCAGGTGAAGATAACTATTTTAGCAATATTACCCTCAATTTTATACTATCGGGTCTTAAATCTAGTTCTATAGAGCATTTAAAATTTGCTTCGATTGTCATTTATTCCACACAGAGATGGAATTTATTAAAATACTTTTCCATTTTAACTTATTACCAAAATTCCAAGTGGAAAGTGTATTAACAAATTTCTCACCAATATCTTTAGACCCACTCTTCATTTTCCTACTGTACCTAAACCAAAAATATAACTAAAATTTTCTTATTAGTATCACTTACATCTCATCTTAACAGAAAAATTCTTACAATACTTGAAGCTACATATTCCCAATGCCAGTTTATTTTCATAAACTATACCTTCTCTTCACTTCAAACTTTCATGACACAGGGAACTCTCCCAGCGTTTCACAAATCCTCATAGCTGTAATGCGGCGAATGTAGGTCAAACTGGAGTACAATTAAAAATGGGGATTGATAAACATAGAGGAGTTTCCTTTAGAATTGACTGCCTCTCTGCTCTCCTGAGTACTCTGATATAAGGGTCAAGGGACCAAAGAGATTCCTATCCTTTTCTTCTTTTAATTTCTCTGTCCTTCGATATTCGTCTTCTCTTCTTGATGATAGGATATTGGAGTCTTTATATAGAAAACTTTACGTCAATCCTTAAATGTTCAAGTTCTTTCTATTATGCTTTTCAGTTTTCAGCCAATGATGAAGTCCTTCTTTTTTTTTTTTTCAAAACATCTATTCTTTTTATTCTTTCATTGGTGTTGCTAAATTTTTATTTTAGCACCGACTTTTATTTGTTATTTCAATATTATTATTATTATTATTATTATTATTATTATTATTATTATTATTATTATTATTATTATTATTATTATTATTATTATTATTATTATTATTATTATTATTATTATTATTATTATTATTATTATTATTATTATTATTATTATTATTATTATTATTGCAAGATTTTTCCAAATTCCTAAAAACCTTCCTAACATTTTCATTAATTTTTTCTTGAATAAAACAAAATAATTGCCTTCTGAAACAATCGAAGCTTTCGTTTACTCACGTTGGGCGTTTTCAAGGATATGACTTTATTCTAAGAACGAAACCAAAATTGAAATAATAGAATTATTGCAAGTATAATAAGTAAGATTAAAGCTATTATTTAAAATATACGAAAAAGAAATGTGTTTATAATATAGATCATATCTTTTTCTTTCTTTCTTCTTAGTAAAAATGTTAAGGTAATCGGACATTTCATAATATTTTATATCAATGTCAGGTCTATGTTTGCTTTCTAAGATCAGAAAATTTCCTCTTTTTTTAAAAATTTTAAAGTAATTCACTATTTCAATATTGTACGATGAAGCGGGGAAGATGAGTGGGTGGTGTGAAATGTGTGTGTGCTGGAGTGGAAAGGAATGAGAGGGGGAGAGAAGGAGATGAGATTCTGATGAGTGGCCTGTGTCCGAGTTTAAATATTTAAATATATATTGTTGGATGAAAAGGGAACGGATGATGCAGAGTGTAGTAGGAAAGTTGTGAATGGTAGGAAGGTGGCTGGTGCAATTGAATCCTTGGTGGATGTAAAGGGACTAAGTCTTGAGTGCGCTAGGGTCTTACATGAGGGTGCTTTGTTAGTTGCCCGTGTTAATGTATGGTAGTGAGACTATGGTCTGGAATAAGGGGTATAGATCTAAGATACAATGTGCTCAGATGGATCATCTTAGGGGCGTGTTATGTATGAGAAGAATGGATAAAATGAGGAATGAACGCATTAGGGAGTTATGTGGAGTGTGAAGATCATCATAAAATGTCGAGATCGTTGAATCCTCGGCAGAATGGATCCATAAGATTAGTTGGATCATAGATCTCGTCACTGATGTCAGGAGAAATCAGTCGAAGACAAATCGTTAGATCATCTCAAGAATAAATAAGTTCTCGAAAACAAGCGTCTCAAATCGACAAAGGGATTTAAAGAAGTCGTTAATAGTCTTCGGAAATCCTTATTATGTCCCTTCCATTCATTCCTTCCATTTCATTCCACCATTCTCCATCCCTGCCTTCCATCCGTCTCTCTCTCTCTCTCTCTCCTCTTTCTCTCCTCTCTCTCTCTCTCTCTCTCTCTCTCTCTCTCTCTCTCTCTTTCTCTCTCTCCTCTCTCTCTCTCTCTCTCTCTCTCTCCTCCTCTCTCTTTCTCTCTTCTCTCTCTTTCTCTCATATATATATGCTCTTTCTCTCTTTCTCTCTTCCTGCTCAATATGTGTATGTATGTAATAAACACTTTGATGTTCTGGAATCACAGATGTTTTTCATGGTTGTTTTAAAGGGTTCCAAGTAGCACCTCTTGTTATGTATGTATATAATAGTGTTTGTATGTGTATGTGTGTGTGTTATATAAATATCTATATATATATATAATTATATAATCAAAGCAGTTCGCCGAGTTTGGTATGTATTATAATAGAAGGCCTTATTTAAATATTTATTAAAAGTTTTTACAAGAGTCTTCATAAGATGTTGAATTTCGTAAGCTTTCGGTCCTTAATTTTCTGGACCCTCCTCAGACGATTTTATTTGAAGACTAAATAAATTATTAAAATTTTTAGTAAGTTGTGTAAAACAGTTGAGATATGAGAAAAGTAGTTTAAATTTAATTAAAATTTTGCTTTTATATTTTAAAATGGTGTGGTGGTAGAATGTTGTTTAGTGTGGGATTGAACGTATATTACTCCTTTTTGTGAGTTAAAATTGGAAGGTTCTGTATGCATAGTGATTCTAGAGTTTACGTTTGGTGGGGTCTAGTACCTCTAGAGGTACACGTATCTTTTATGTTAATGTTGTGATTGAGACTAGATCTATGTGAGGTGAGAGCAGAATTAAATCTGGTGTTCTATCCTCTCTCTTCCTAAGAGCTCTACGCATCTGTTCTCCTACTCTTCTTCATAATGAAATTAAAGAAGCATTTATTGGATACGTTCAAGAAACTATCTTATCCAGCCTACATTATCAAAGGTTCATTAAAAAAAAAAATAAATTCTACAACCCAACCACCGTGACCCACACACAATCCCTCACCTTTACCCATTCCTTCTCTACCACATAAACAAATCCTCAAAACTTTACCTTCATCCTTAAACTAACTTCCTCTAACACCTCTTCTCTCAAAAGAATCTTCAAACCTCCAACTCACTTACAAAATAACATCTCACAATGCATATACAAAATCCCCTGCCATCAATGCCCTCACGTAATATAGGTGAAACAAATAATTTATCAGAAGACTCGGTCCTTATAAACACGATCTAACATCCGACTCTCAAAATTCTGCTCTCTCATAGATCTAGTCTCAATCACAACATTAACGCATAAAAGATGCATTGTGAAATCTTAGAGGTACTAAGGCCACCAAACGTAAAGCTCCTAGAGAATCACTATGCATACAGAACCTTCCCAATTTTAACTTACAAAAGGAGAATATACGTTCAATCCACACTAAACAACATTCTTTACCACCACACCATTTTTAAAAATATAAAAGCCATATTTTTAATTAGAGATTTAAACTACTTTTCATATGTAAACTGTTTTAAAAAAACTTTAAAATTATAATAATTTTTTTTTTGTCTTCAAATAACAGCGTCTGAAAGAGGATCGAAAATTAAGGACCGAAAGCTTACGAAATTCAACATCTTATGAAGACTCTTGTAAAACTTTTAATAAATATTTAAATAAGGCCCTTCTATTATAATATATATATATATATATATATATATATATATATATATATATATATATATATATATATATATATATATATATATATATATATATATATGTATATATATGCTATAAGTGATAGAAAAAGACTAACTCATAGTAGGAAGCATCCTAGCAGCTTTTAACATCCGCGGATGCGGATGTGAGATTTCTGCGGATGTGAATGCGGATGTCAGATTTTTTTTACATCCGCGGATGCGGATGTTAATGTCACATCCGCGCGGATGCGGATGTCAGCACAAAATTATATATATATATATATATATATATATATATATATATATATATATATATATATATATATATATATATATATATATATATATATATATATATATATATATATATATATATATATATATATATATATATATATATATATATAAATAGCGAGTTTTGGCCCTTTCTGAAGCTGAAAGTTTTCAGGATGCGGGACGAAGACCAAACTCGCTTTGCATCCCACCTTCCTTGCCCCAAACTCTACCCATCAGAAAGTAGCTTACAAAAATTATGCTCTTAACTTTGAAGTCATAATTTCTAATACTCAAAATTTATATGAGGTAAATTATGCTTTAAAAATAAAGGTTTTTCTGCCTTCTCGCCCAGAAGTCGCATACGCTTCTCATCGTAAATGAGATCAGCTGAGCTGAATAATTGTTCACTTGCAACACTGCAACAATATAATTATTTGAATTACTTTATAAATTTTAAAACAAAATCAGCTTTTCATTACAAATAAATAATAAAGATAAAAATTAAAAAAAAAAAATATTTTATTTAAAAAAAAGGACATATATATATATATATATATAT
>JABUQX010022261.1:12500-32441 GCA_015478945.1 Trachelipus rathkii
ATGTTTCTCTTATCAGTACCGATCTCAATAGGGCAAGGACTCTAAACTTAAGAAATAGAGGAACCGCCTCAGTGCTCACGCAGTTTAGGTATTCACACATACACACGGTTAGGCAAAAACTTTCATACCTTTACAACAAGTCACATACTTGTGTGTATATTGCCATTAACTACGACAAGGGTGATTTGCCTTTAATACACACAGATGTTTATATATATATATATATATATATATATATATATATATATATATATATTTTTTTTTTTTTTTTTTTTTATAAAAGTTCACACCTCACGGGCATAGCCCTATTCAAGGAGGGGAACTTCTAGGTAATTTCTACCTAGGATCCGAACTAGGATTCGAACCCGCGCCGTTGCAATGCGACTCCGTCGCTCTACTGATTTATTTATTAAAATATATATATATATATATATATATATATATATATATATATATATATATATATATATATATATATATATATATATATATATATATTGGTCCTTATGAGTTTCATGGTTCAGAGAATATAGTTTTTTTTGTTTTGTTTTTAATATATTGTTTATTAATGTATACTAAAAATAAATTTCAGTGTCAAGGAATAAAGAGGATCAAAAATTTTATATACAAAAAAAGTAATTATTTAATAAAATCGTACTTTTTAAGCATCGTACGTTTGGCAGCTACCGAGAAGCGAGAAGACTCCGTAAATGCAAAAATCTTCTTTAGAAGAACCCGAAACCAAGAGAAAAAAGTTGAAGAAAAAGTAAGATCCATCTAGTTTAGGTATAAGTTTACTGCATCGATCGAACCATATAGGTTAGGTTATAGGTTTTACTGCATCGTCGGTCCATATAGGTTGGTTTTTTGCGGCCTTCTAGTTCAGGTTATGACAGTTAATAGTATTATTAATTTTACACAAGAATCAATATATATATATATATATATATATATATATATATATATATATATATATATATATATATATATATATATATATATATATATATATATATATATATATATATATATATATATATATATATATATATATATATATATATATATATATACAAATCAATAAAGAACAATTTTTTCCCAAACATTATTTTACCCCCTTTGATAATAAGACGCCAAAGAACATCCATTTCTTTCTCAATACAAAGTAGTCAGTTTTGCTTACTTTATTAAATAATATTTAATATTTTCATATTTCGTATCACTCTCGTTCCCATCTTAATTATCTGCCATTATCATATACTAATAATTTATGAAAAAAAAGCACATTTATCTGCACCATGAAACTCAAGGTGAGGTGAAGTGAGAAATTTCCATTCTTATGTATATTAAAGAGAGAGAGAGAGAGAGAGAGAGAGAGAGAGAGAGAGAGAGAGAGAGAGAGAGAGAGAGAGAGAGAGAGAGAGAGGGGGCGTGTGAGTGCAATATTTTCCATATAGTTATATGGGAACGATGCTTTCACATCTCCTAAATACACATGGAAAAATACTCAGGGCATCAGAATGCCAAATAATACCCGCCAAAATAACTTAAAAACTGTTAAAGATTGAGCCTAGCTAATGAGAGAAGGGAGATTTGAATTGTAAAGGGCAGAAGGCGTCTTCAATGCCCTGCTTCAGGACTGTGCTTTGAGATACCGCACGAGCTGGACGTGGCTGCGCCCACCTCTCCGCCAAATTACTAATATGTAATAATCATGTTATTACAATAGAGTCATTAACAACATATCTCTTATTATAATAAACTGTGTGTAATAACCCAACCAATGGACAAATAATTAGTGATGTGCCAGAACTGAATCGTTGCCCAATACCAATACCAATACCAATACTCTTATTGATGCTACTGACAATACCAATACCAATACCAATACTGGAATTTCAGCAAATACCAATACCAATACTTCCTATTAATTTGTTATATTGTAAATTTTTTATGTATATTATTTATATTTTATAAACTTCTCGAACGGAAGTTTCAAGAGCATTAACATATTGTTACTTTGCCATTTTTTTTTTACACATTATAAGGACTGAACAGTATTGACACATTTTGACCAATACCAATACCAATACCTGTGCTAAATGCCAATACCCTTTAGGAGCCAATACCAATACCCGGAAAAATGGCCAATACTGGCCAATACCAATACCAATACTTTGGCACATCCCTACTGAAATAATTGTAATTTTACTCTGCACAAGCAGGTCGATTTATAATCAATTACTCAGGCTATGAAACCGGCAGATTTGCCACCGTTAATAGTGCCTAATTAACTTTGGTTATTCAATTTAAATATATTTTTGCCATTTACATTTCTAATTAATTATTATTATTTGACGTGCCTATAATTTCACTTGTGTTTTAATAAATAATTGTCGCATCATCACTTTCACTAATCATCCCATCATTAATTACTTTTTTATCATATATAAATATATTATTTATATATATATATATATATATATATATATATATATATATATATATATATATATATATATATATATATATATATATATATATATATATATATTGTGTGTATATGTATATGCTTAGAACCATAAGAAAAATAGACAAATACAAGACACCATAAGTACAAAAACAAACATTCTCTCGAAAAACAATTTTAGAAAAGCAAAAAAATAATAGCGAAAGGCTAAAATTTATTTCTCTATTCCTTATTTCTTAAGAAGAAAGAGAACGGGCAGCCGTGCCTGGCGACTCATCCCACCCATTCCATTGTTCCTCTCGATACAGGCAGAAAGACGACGTACCAAAATATTTACTATCTTTATATTCAAGACAATTTTATCCATTTTCCAAATATTATTTCCTCCCCTTTCTCTCTCTCTCTCTCTCTCTCTCTCTCTCTCTCTCTCTCTATTTTCGTTTCCATTCTTCTTTATTATATATAAAATTATTTCTCATCTTTAATTTTCATTATATAGTCAATTAAAATGAAATTTATTTTATATATATATATATATATATATATATATATATATATATATATATATATATATATATATATATATATATATATATATATATATAGTTTTATATATATATATATATATATATATATATATATATATATATATATATATATATATATATATATATATAAGGTAGATAGATAGATAGATAATATATATACAGGGACAGGACGAAGGAGCTATCCAATATGGCGTGTGAAGTGTTAGGTTTGATTGAACATTATTTTTCCACTTCAGTGTCAATGACCCATCACTCTCACCATTTGGGGAATCACTGGCAGAGAGTTTCTCCAGTGTACTTTTGATTGTGCAAATGAAGTTCTTAAAGGATTGCGGAGAAGGTGCTCCAACTATTTTTCTTCATATACCACATATACTTCACTTTAGACATTTACTCACTCTTGTCAAATCACTTGTTGAAGGGGACACCGCGAGGGTAACCTTACAAAAATTATATACTCATCCACTCCTCTCCTCAGATCGCCCGGAAGTTATCAGTTTCTGGTTTTGAGGTTGATGCCGCTAAGAATGTACCTGTTTGCCCTGCTCTGACGCAAGGTCATCTTTTTGCATTTGCACGAAACCTTCGCGGTTTTTATTCTCATTTTACTCTGTTATACATATCGTTTATTCTTCTAGCGCCCACTTTTGTCCTTAACAGAAACTTTAGGATTTAAATGCTTCGACAACAAGTATATTATTATGCTACTTCATACTATCTTTATTCTCATTTTTCATCTAAAGGTGGATGTTGTGATCATTTTAGCAATGACGTTCTTTGTTTTTGTGGTAGAAATATGAAGACTTCCAAATTATAAATTTTATGGCTCTCTTATCAATCAAAAACCAAATTCATGTATGTTATTTATTTACCTCATAACTCTGTCTCTAAGGACCATCCTAAATACTTTGACTAGATTTCTTTTCTCAATACCACAAATAAACACATTCTCTCTGTTCTTCTAGTTTCTCTGGAATCATTACTCTGAGTGCTTTCGATGCTTAACAAAGCAAGCGTTCTTCACCCAGCTCTAAAAACAAAGCTGGTAAACTTGTCAATCAATGGTCTATCCAGAATAACATTGAGTAATTAGAGCAATTCACTACCTGCATCCCTGATCGTCTTCCAAGCTATTTATCCCCTTTCTTAACTTAGATTTCTATGCCTTACAAAATTAAATGCTTCTCTCCCTTGAGTTTCTTCAACCACTTTCTCATTTATATTTTCTGTTCCACAAGAACAAGTTTTTCTATCAGTTCTGGACGTTTTAGAATATTTCGATTCTGCAAGTTTCTCTGACTTGATATTGTGCTTCTTTGACATTCATCAGATTGATTTCTGATTTAGTGGGATGGGTCCCTCAGAATGCACAGAATGCATGTCCACTTTACATGATTCCAGAGCTAATCCTGCTGCTTTACCTACCTCTGATTCACTTACGCCTATCTATCATTGTAATTTCTTCAAAATATGCGTTTTCCGCTCTCTCTCTCTCTCCTCTCTCTCTCTCTCTCTCTCTCTCTCTTCTCTCTCTCTCTCTCTCTCTCTCTTTCTTTCGGAGCTTAATACTAAGAAGGCGTAAAATCCTATCGATATCCCTCCTATGGTTTTCAAATTTTGCGCCTTCGAGTTTGAACTCTCTCTTTGATAAACAGTCATTACTGCTTGTCTGCTGCGATTATTGCTTCCTGTTGAAAGACTATTCTCATTACCGCCTTATTTCTTTCCAAATGTTTTGAATTTATCTTAACAGGAAAATCTGGAATCATCTTCAATTTTGCAATCTTTCCTCAGGTTCTTGCAATCTTTTCTCAGGTTTCCGTAGGGAACGCTCGGTTGGTGATCTCCTTTCCCTTTTCCCCGACTATTGGTCCTTTGTTTTATTTTTGACATTTTGGTGAATATTTGTTGTGGTGCTAGACATATCGAAAGCTTCCGATAGAGTTTGACTAAAAGTTTTGATTTCTAAACATTCCTTTTTCAATGTTTATATCTTTCATTCTCTCTAATTTCCTTTCCTGCTGCTTTGTAGAAGATGTTTCAGAAGATCACAGTTCACCCTTTAAAGCTATCAATCGTAGTGCTTCTAAAGTTTCTGATCAATCCTACGGTCTCATTCCAATTTTTTTTTATTAATGACTTTCTATCTATCACTTCATTACATATCCACTCACGATGATAGTAATCCCGCGTTTTTTTCATTTCGATAAACATCCACCAATTCTTCTTCAAGTAGATGATGCTGGCAGGATGCCTGATCTGTATCCTATTTCTAACTGGAGAAAAGAAACATAGTCGTTTCCGATGTTTCAAAAACTCGATCAGGTATCTACTTGACGTAATTTTCCTCACAACAACATGTTCGACTCAAACTTTCACCACCTTAAAATTTCATAGGTGGAATACACTGATAAAAAAAGAGTAATTTTTTAATTACAAAATATTTTTGAACTTTTTCAAGAAAACATCTACTAAAAAGTTCATCCGGAAAAGCTTCTTTTATCTATATAAATTCTTAGTATTCTATCGTGATCATTCGTGGAAAGATGACAATGTTTTCTCACAAAAATTTCTAAAATTTAATTGTTCTGAGACGAATTCAGATTTCTTGTTATAAGGATGTCGCTTGACCTTGTATGAAGTACTCATCACATATAGGGGATGACTCTAATCGTTAAGCAAACCTTGAAATTTTAAAGAAAGACTTCGAAATGCATTTATCTCTTCGCTCACTGTAGCTGCTTGCTGTTAAGTTTCTGCAAGCTTTCACAGTGTTTTCGCCGTGAATTATTTCATGCGCGCGCCCCTATTTACAACGTTTTACATCTCAGAAACTCAGGCGGTCGAGTTACCGCAAGCATCGTATTGACAAGCAAAATTATTATTCAAGTTAGCTGCTCGAGAATGCAAATTAAACATAAATTTGAAATTATTGTTAATATAAGCGTTAAAAGAAGGATAATAATCTACATCTTTATTCTTAAATCACAGCGTACTGACAATTAAAATTTTATTTTATATATTTTCCTTTTACCTTATAAGGTATTTATAGATACTCTTATGTATATATATATATATATTATATATATATATATATATATATATATTATTATATATATATATATATATAATATTTATACTATTATATATATAGTATATATATATATATATATATTATATATTATATATACATATATATATATTATACAATATATATATATATATAATATATATAATTATATATATATATAATATATATATATTATATATACTATATACTATTATATCTATATATTATATTATATTATATATATATATATATATATATGTTTTATTATATATATATTATCAACGTGTATATATATATATATATAATATATATATATATATATATATATATATATATATGGCATTATTTAATGTTTGCTGGGAGAGGTGCGATGTCCCACAAGACTGTCATCCAGTTTATAAGGGTAAGCGTGACAGAAAGGAGCGCTCAACTACAGAGGAATTAGTTTACTGAGCGTGGTAGGTAAAGTGAGTGAACGAGTGTTAATATAAAAGGTTAAGAGTAAAACCGATGAAATAAATAATCAGACTGGAAAAGAACTATGTGGTTTTAGAGACGGTAGATGATGTGCTAATCAATTTTTATCTTGAAAAAACAGCAACAACAAAAAAAACAAAAAGCAAAACTGGCAAAGAAATATTCAAAAAAGAAGCAAGATGTTTTTGTGTGATTAATTGATTTAGTAAAGGCATATGACAGAGTTAAAAGATGAAAGTTGTGGAGAGTATTGGAGGATTATGATGTTAATGGATTGTTGTTACATACGATTAAAGCTTTTTATTGGAACAGTAGATCATGTGTTAGATCGAGAGGAAAGGGGTAAAGTTGTTTAAAGTAGGAGTACGTTTTATATAATGTGTTATGTGTCCATGGTTGTTTAATATCTTTATAGATAGGGTAATTAGAGATATGGATAAAATTGAAGGGAGTCGATATGTATCTGCATTAGGATAATTTGGGGATTATCCTTCTATTATTTTGCTGCCGATACTGTGTTGGTTGCCGATTCTAAAGAGAGAAACTGCAAGATTTGGTGTTGAGTTTGAATGAGTGTGTCTAGGAAAATGACAAAAAATTAATTCTGCTAAAAGTTAAGTACAAAACCCAAAATAGACGATTCTTAATCTGAGTTGGATATCATAAAGGTAAATGGGAGAAGCCTAACAGAATATACAGTCTCTAGGTATACTTAGGGATGGATATTGGGGGTTTCGGAAGGGTGAAAGAAGAAATTGGCCATAGGGTTGAGGAGGGTGAAAGAGTGTTAAGTAGTTTTAGGGAATTAGGGAAATATGGAAAAAGGGAAAGTCATCTAGGAAAGTAAAAATGAAATGGTTTGAGTGTATGTTTGTTCCAACTGTTCTGTATGAATGTGAGACGTGGACAGTAAATTCTTAGATGAAGAAAAGGATTGAGGTTCTTCTGGAAATGAAAGGTTCATGAGATAATTGCAGGGTAAAGAGAAGATATAGAATTAGAAATATATGGATTAGAGAAATAAGCAGTTAGAAGAGATGTTTGGTGGCAAAAGCAAATCACGTGGTATGATATGACATGATATGGACACGTGCTAAGAATGAATGATGAGAGAGCTACAAACAAGGCTTTTAAGTTCGAAGTGATATCCAATAGGGGAGGGGAAAACCAATATGAAGGTGGCTAGATGAAGTAAAGGAGCTAATAGTAGCAAAAGGCATTAATATGGATGACTTATAACAGAATCAATTGGAGAAGAGTTGTGTGTGAAAAGTTCCTCTAAGGGTTGCAATTACTTGGACAACCTGGAACAATACATATAGGTGATCATCATTCCGGATTTGCAGCTGGCACCACACATCAAAACACACACACAACACACACACACACAACACACACACACACACACACACTCACACACACAACACACACACACACACACCACACACACACACCAAACACACACACACCACACACACACACACACACAACAACACACACACACACACACCACACACATATATTTATATATATATTATATATATATATATATATAATATATTATATATATATATATTAATATATAGTATATATATATATATATATATATATATATATACTAATATTATAATATATATATATTATTCATATATATACTATATAATATATATATATAATATATATATATCTATATATATGCTATTTTAAAGTGGTTGACTCCAGGAGCAAAAATCAATAATTAATGTATCTTTATTTTAATAATTTTAGGGTAAAAACATTAAATTTTTGGGTAACACCTAACCTCATCTAACCTTATACCTAACTTAACTAAACCTAACCTAACCTAACATAAACTTCCCTAACCTAAATTAACCCTAACCTAATATTAACGAAGTCAACCACTTATAAATGTCCTAAGTGGTAGGGGGCCCTATTGCGACACCGATCGCTTTTTTTACCCCAAAATGGTTATTATTGGACAACGATTCTTTTTACCCCACCTTACCTTTTTTGAGCTCGAATTTTTACCTGCCCCTTTGTACTTTTGAGCTCGAATTTTTACCTGACCTTGACCTTTTGGGGCCCTACTTTTTTCGACCAACCCTTTGGTCTTCAATGGGTCATTTTTTGGCCACGGTAATTTTTTGAGAACCCAATTTTTTGAGACCCTAATTTTTGAGAACCTTAATTTTTTTGAGAACCCTTAATTTTTTTGAGAACCCTAATTTTTTTTTGGCAACCCTAATTTTTTCGGCATCCCTAATTTTCGGCAACCCCTAATTTTTTTGCAACCTTCGAAATAAGGGTTTGTCGCCAAACGGTGCGTCAGCAACCGTTGTTACGTATTTACCCCCCTATTTACGCCCCCTATTTTTTCGACCGTGGGCCATTTTTGCCCACGGTAATTTTTTGATCTTCCTTTGGGCTTAGCCCTATTTTGATGTCTTTACCTTGTTTGACCACCTTGTCAGATACCATGGGGGTCAATTTTGGCCCACGTCAATTTGGCTACCCTTTGGTTCTTCCATGGGTCAATATTTGGCCCACGGGAAATTTCTCGACCCAACCCTTTGATCTTTCCATGGTTTCATTTTTTAGCCCACGGTAATTTTTTTGGTTCTTCCAGGGTATTTTTGCCCACGGTTAATTTTCGACCAACCCATTTTGGTATTCCAATGGCGTCATTTTTTTGCCCACGGTAATTTCAACCAACCCTTTGGTATCCATGGGTCAATTTTGACCCACTGGTAATTTTTTTGTCCTTCCTTTTAGGGCTTTAGCCCTTTTTTTGATGTTCTGTAACCTTGTTTGACCAGATATTTCAGCCTTTGACCTTACCATATACCATGGGTCATTTGACCCCCGCTAACTTGATGGCTTTGATTGTTCCAATCACCGGTAAGACAGACCAGGGATGTTCTTATGAGTATTAGGATGGAGTGCCAGGTGAGTGCCAGGTGGTGCCAAGTGAGTGCCAATGAGTGCCAATGAGTGCAAAGTGAGTGCCCAATGAGTGCCAAGGAGAAGTGCACATAGCTGCAAGTGAGGCCACATAGTGCCAACTGGAGTGCCACTTTTCAAGTCTTTTCTAGCCTCCCCTGAAGCCCCGAATGCCCCTAATAGGGGTGTCTACCCAGGTTTATAAGGTATTGAGGAATCGAAGGTTGTACATTTACAAGCTGCTAGAATGCCTTCCTACTTATGAGTTAGTCTTTTTTCAACACTTTATACACACTATGGACACTTATACATACATTCACTATGACACTTTATACACACTATAACACTTACATTAAACCATATTACACTTACATTAACACCCACACACAGATACATTACCACTTACACTCACACACTCGATATTTTTATTGATGCCTCAATTTTGATGCCTCAACTTTTGATGCCCCAGCATAAATGCCTCAGCATTGATGCCCCCAACTTTGATGCCTCCATCATAAACAATGCCTCAGCAATGATGCCTCAACTTTGAAGGTTCGTCTTTGATGACGTCATCTTTGATGCCGGCATCTTTGAGACCATCTATATTGATGATTCATCTTTGATGAAATCATCTTTGATGGCTCATCTCTACCCTACATCAAAGAACAGAGTTAATATTAATGTCTAACCTATGTTATAAGCTGATCACCAGGCCGCAGCATGATCTCGCCGCGTGAAGTCCCACGAACCCTCACACAGGTGCGACCCGCCGCGCGAATGAAAAATATATATATATACTATAAGTTCATTTCATTTTTATTTTTTGTTTAAATATTTTTTTTTTAAAAAAATTTTTCGCGAACCTAAAACTGTAACTCATTACAGACCTATTATTTAACACATATATTTATTAACATTATTTTTACTTAATACTTTTTTACTTAATACTTTTTAATTTATAAATTTTTAAAAATTGTATGTAAGAAGAAAAAAACCAGAGTGCTTGATATATAAACATTTTTTTTTTACTGCTTTAACTACATATTTTACTTAAAAACATTAACATTACATACCTTAAAGCAGTAAAGCAGTAAAACAATAGAGGTGTTACCTAACACCTAGGGGGGATTAGTATGCTTTTGTTTTACTGCTTTACTGCTTTAACTCATGTTTTACTGCTTTAACTTATATGTTTTACTGCTTTAACCTCACATAATTTATTTAAACATTACAACCTTAAAGCAGTAAATCAGTAAATCAATAGAGGTGTTAAACCTAACACCTAGGGGGGATTAGTATGCTTTTGTTTTACTGCTTTTACTGCTTTTAACTCATGTTTTACTGCTTAACTCATTGTTTTTACTGCTTTAAACTCATATGTTTTACTGCTTTAAACTCACATATTCATTAACATTACATAACTTTAAAGCCAGTAAATCAGTAAATCAATAGAGGTGTTACCTAACACCAGGGGGATTAGTATGCTTTTTGTTTTACTGCTTTACTGCTTAATCATGTTTTACTGCTTTAACTATCTGCTTTACTGCCTTTAACTCATGTTTTACTGCTTTAACTCATATGTTTTACTGCTTTAACTCACATATTCATTAAAATTTACATACCTTTAAAGCAGTAAATCAGTAAATCATTAGAGGTGTTACCAACACCTAGGATTTAGTATGCTTTTGTTTTACTGTTTACTGCTTTAACTCATCATGTTTTACTGCTTAACTTTCTGCTTTACTGTGCTTTAACTCATTTTTTACTGCTTTAACTTATATGTTTACGGCTTTAACTCACATATTCATTAACATTACATACCTTAAAGCAGTAAACAGTAAAACAAAAGCAGGTGTTACCTAACACCTAGGGATTAGTATGCTTTTGTTTTTACTGCTTTATGCTTTAAATCATGTTTTACTTGCTTTAACTTTCTGCTTTACTGCTTTAACTTTCTGCTTTACTGCTTTAACTTTCTGCTTTACTGTTTTAACTTTCTGCTTTACTGCTTTAACTCATATATTTTATTAACATTATGTTTTTTTATTTTGTTTTAATACTTTTTATTTATTTTTATTATTATTTTTATTTATTTTTATTATTATTTTATTATTTTTATTATTTTATTTTATTATACTTTAGTGTTATTTACTTCATGTTTGTTATTATTATTTAGAACATACACACACCACACACACACACACCACACCCACACACCACACACAAACACCACCACATACACTTACACATATACACACATTCACTATGACACTTATAAGCAACATCCACTATGACACTTACATTTTACCCATAGACACTTACATTACACTTATACACATGCGGCCACACACACACATTCACTATGATAATTATACACACATTCACTATTACAAAACTTTTAGACACTTTACATTTACACTTACACTCCCACACAGATTACTTACACTCACACAGATTTTACTTACACTCACACAGATTTACTTACACTCACACACAGATTTACACACAAGATTTACCTATACACTTGCACACAGATTACACACACACCACACCACACACACTACACACACACAAATAAGAACAATACACACAATACACTTAACATGTAAACGTATAATTTATTAAAAACATTTTATGTTTTAAATTAATCACGTATTTATATTACTCATTCAAATATAACTAAAATTATTTCAAATTTTTTCTTTAAAACTTCTATAATAAATCAATCATTATCTTTGAACAAAGAATTTATTATTAACTTGTAATACTTTTTGTTTATAAATTTATAAACTATCAAGTTTTTAAAATAACTTTATTACTAAAATTTTATGAAATTTTATTAAAAAACATATATTTTACGATACTTAAAGCAAATAAATCAGTTAAATCAGGGTAGGGCAGCCCTAGCACCCCTTTACATCAAGCTACCACTTTTTGTTCTATTGACTTACTGCTTTAAATCATCTTAAGCCATGTAATAAGTATAAAATTAACAAAAATAAGTTCTTCTCTGATAACATAACATGTATTTTTATTAAAATCATTCTTAAGTTTTTATTAAAAAAATAACAATTATTCCCTTACATTTATATTATTCACTCATGTTAAACTAAAATATTTCAAAGTTTTTTTTAAATAATTTGGGTTTCTATTATTATTATTATTATCTATGTACATTGACAATCCATCACGAGAAAACACAAACAACCCGCACTCCTTACAGAAACGGAACTGACCTCTCTCTGTAAAAATGTGTTGAAATAACTGCTTTAGGTCTAAATTTCTTAGGATAATCCTTTTTGTAAACCCACGGCGATTTAAGGTTCCAGGTCAAAATATACAAAACGACCTTCTGTAAATGTGGTGCAAAACCAGTCTCCTAATTTAGGGCGCTAAATTAGATAAGCCCTTTTTGTAGACGGGGCAATTTATCCTAATACTCAGCGTCAAAAGGTAATATCCCGATATAGACAAGAATCATGTTATTATTATTTATATAAATATATTTCAAACTGAAACATATGGGCTTGAGGTTCGGAAAAAAAGATCCATCCTTTAAGCAGGTGAAAAGGAAATGTTTTCCTTACTTGTGATTGGTCGGGGTAATCCTTATCTCTATATGACCTCGTATGTGATTGGTAGAGAATTATTTTATCGTCTTTTGAAAATTAACGTTGTTCTTTAAACTTGTATTTGAGCACGTGTGTGTTTTATTATCTTTTAGATCCAAACTCATTTTTAAAATCATAGTCATTTTAAGCTTGTTAAGCGGTGCACAATTATTCTCGCATTCTGTTATTAAAAAAGCAAAATTTTCGTCTAATATATATTTCAGTATTTATAATAAAATACTTACATTGAGGAATAATTATTATTTTTCACTTGAATAGATAATAATTAATCCACTAGTTCATAAGCTAACCACCAGGGCTCAGCATGAGCCCCACCCGCAAAGGCAGCCAAACCCGCACCCGCAGTTGCGTCCCGCCGCGTTCCCGCCCGCCGCGTGCGCCCGCAGGCGCAATATTTCCGCGTTCCCGCCCGCCGCGTGGCGCCCGCTAGGCGCATATTTCCACAGCGAATTATATTTTATAGAACACACATACACACAACACCACACACACACACACACACACCCTTACACATAAAAACATAACTTATAATTTATTAAAACATTTTATTTATTATTAATACTTAGTGTTATTTACTTCATGCCCATTGTTATTATTATTTAGAACACACATACCCAAACACACACGCACACAACACACACACACACACACGCATACACACACACACACACACACCCACTCACACGCACACTCACTTACACATATAACATATAATTTATTTAAAACATTTTATTTTTATTTTCATTGATTATACTTAGTGTTATTTACTTCATGCCTATTGTTATTATTAAGAACACACATGCACCACACACACACACACACTCACTTACACATATAACGTATAATTTTATTAAAACATTTATTTTATTTTAATTATTATACTTAAGTGTTATTTACTTCAATGCCTATTTTATTATTATTTAGAACACACATACACACACACACTGCAAACACACACACACACAACAACACACAACACACACACACACACACCACACACACACACACACGCACATACACAAACACACTTAAACTCACACACTCGATATTTTGATCCCTTCAACTTTGATTGCCTCCACTTATTGATTGCCTTCAACTTTGATGGCCTACAGCATAATGCACGCAGGCATTGATGGCCTCAGCAATTAATGCCTCAAGCATTGAATGCCTCAGCATTAATGTCTCAGCATTGATGCCTCAACTTTGGATACCTCAGCTTTTGAGGCCTCAGCTTTGATGCCTCAACTTTATTGCCCCTAGCTTTGGTATCTCAGCTTTGGTGGTTCATTCTTTTGATGACTCATCTTTGATTGCGTCATCTTTGTGATACCACCTATATTAATGATTCAGCTTATAAGCAGTTACACTTACCATAGAAACTTACACTTACACTTATAACCACACATACATATATCTCTTATTCACACATATGCAAATACACATAGACACTTACACTTACACACCCTCAACCTAGCAACCACCAAATATATATATATAATATATATATAATAATATATATATTTAAAATATTATATAATATACATATATATATATTATATATATATATAATTATATATATATATATATTATATATACTATATATTATATTATAATATATATATATATATATAGTATATATATATATATATTTCATTCGCGCGGAAATATTTGCGCCTTGCGGGCGCACGCGGCGTGGGAAACGCGAAATATTGCGCCTTGCGGCGGCACGCGGCGGGCGGGAACGCGGCGGGGCGCACCTGCGGGTGTGGCTGCCTTTGCGGGTGGGCCTCATGCTGAGCCCTGGTGGTTAGCTATTGAACTAGGTGATTAATTATTATGCTTTTCAAACATTAATAAGTATTCCTCAATGTAAGTATTTATTATAAATATGATATACACTTAGAAAAATAAAACATTTAATTCTATTCTGGTTTGACCTTGTGCACCGCTTAACAGCTAAAAATGACTATGATTTTTAAAATGGTTTGGATCTAAAAGATAATAAAACACACACCTTGCTCAAATACAAGTTTAAAGAACAAAGTTAATTTTATAAAGGTGGTAAATAATTCTCTACCAATCACATACGAGGTCATTTAGAGATAAGGATTACCCGACCAATCACAAGTAAGGAAAACATTTCCTTTTACCTGCTTAAAGGATCTTTCCGATCCAGCATGTTTCAGTTTGAAATATATTTATAAAAATAATAATAACAATGATTCTTGTCTATACGGGAATTACCTTTTGACCTGGTATTAGGATTAAATTAGCCCGTCTACAAAAAGGCTTATCCTAAATTTAGGCCTAAATTTAGGCCTAACGTAGTTATTGCACCACATTTTACAGAAAAAGGTCAGTTTGAAATATATTTTGACCTGGAATTAGGCTTAAATCGCCTCGGGTTACAAAAAGGATTATCCTAAATTTAGACCTAAAGTAGTTATTTCAACACATTTTACAGAGAGAGGTCAGTTTCGTATCTGTAAGGAGTGCGGGTTGTTGTGTTTTCTCGTGATGGATTGTCAATGTACATAGATAATAATAATAATAATAATAAAGAAAACCCGAATTATTTAAAAAAAACTTTGAAATATTTTTAGTTAACATCGAGTGAATAATATAAATGTAAGTGAATAATTGTTATTTTTAAATAAAAACTTAGAATGATTTAATAAAATACATGTTATGTTAGCAGAGAAGAACTTATTTTGTTATTTTTATACTTATTACATGGCTAAAGATGATGTAAAGCAGTAAGTCAATAGAACAAAACGTGGCATAGCTTGATGTAGAGGGGGTGCTAGGGGCTGTCCTTACTGATTTACTGATTTATTGCTTTAAGGTACGTAAAATATATTGTTTTTAATAAAATTTCATAATTTATTTTTAGTAAAAGTTTTTTTTTTAGCATGTGTTAGTTATAAAATTATAAACAGAAAGTAATTAATATTAAAATAAATTGTAGGTAGGTAGGTAATGCTTGATTTAGTAACAATGGTTTAAGAATCTTTCAAATAATTTTAGTTATAATTTTGAATGTAGTAATATCAAATGTACGTGTCCCTTAACTTAAAACATAAAATGGTTTTAATAAATTATACGTTTTATATGTGTAAGTGAGTTTGCGTGTGGTGTGTATGTGTGTGTGTGTGTGTGTGTAAAATCTGTGTGTGCAAGTGTAAGTAAATCTTGTGTGTAAGCTAAATCTGTGTTGTGAGTGTAAGTAAATCTGTGTGTGAGTGTAAGTAAATCTGTGTGAATGTAAGTAAATCTGGGTGTGAGTGTAAGTGTAAATGTAACGTGTCTATGACAAATGTTAAGTGTCATAGTTGAATGTGCTGTATAAGTATCATAGTGGAATGTGTTGTGTGTGACCGCATGTTGTATAAGTGTAAATGTAAGTGTCTATGGGTAAAATGTAATCAGTGTCATAGTGAATGTGTGTATTAAGTGTCATAGTGAATGTGGGTATAAGTGTAAGTTCATAGTTATGTGTTTGTGTGTTGTGTGTGTGTGTGTTGTGTTGTGTGTATGTAATAAAAATAAAATAACAATAGGCATGAAATAAATAAACATTTAAATAGATAAAAATAAAAATAATAAAAATAATAAAAATAATAATAAAAATAAATAAAAATAATAAAAAAATAAATAAAAAAGTATTTTAAAACAAAATAAAAAACATAATGTTAACTAAATATATGAGTTAAAGCAGTTAAGCAGAAAGGTTAAAACAGAAAAGCAGAAAGTTAAAGCAGTAAAGGAGAAAAGTTAAGGCAGTAAAGCAGAAAGTTAAAGCAGTTAAAAACATGAGTTAAAAGCAGTAAAGCAGTAAAAACAAAAGCATACTAATTCCCCCCTAGGTGTTAGTGTAACACCTCTATTGATTTACTGATTTACTGCTTAAGGTATGTAATGTTAATGAATATTTGAGTTTAAAGAGGTAAAACATATGAGTTAAAGCAGTAAAACATGAGTTAAAAGCAAGTAAAGCAGAACATATGAGTTAAAACATGAGTTAAAGCAGTAAAGAGTAAAACAAAAAGCATACTAATCCCCCTAGGTGTTACGGGTAAACACTCTTATATTTTACTGATCTTACTGCTTTAATGGTATGTAATGTTACTGAATATGTTGAGTTAAAGCAGTTAACAACATGATTGAGTTAAAGCAGTAAAAACATTGAGTTAAAGCAGTAAAGCAGAAAAATTTAAAGCAGTAAAACATGAGTTAAAGCAGTAAAGCAGTAAAAACAAAAGCATACTTAATCCCCCCTATGTGTTAGGTAACACCTTATTGATTTTACTGATTTACTGCCTTAAGGGTTATGTAATGTTAATGAATATGTGAGTTAAAGCAGTGAAATAAATATATGAGCTAAAGCAGTAAAACATGAGTTAAAAGCAGTAAAAACATTGAGTTTAAAGCAGTTAAAGCGTAAAACAAAAGCAATACTATCCCCCCCTAAGGGGGTGTTTTAGGTTAAAACAAAAAAAAAACCTCTATTTTGAAATTTTACTGATTTACTGCTTTTAAGGTATGTAATGTTAATAAAATATGTGAGTTAAGCAGTAAAACATATGAGTTTTAAAGCAGTAAAACATTGAGTTAAAGCAGTAATAAAGCAGTAAAACAAAAAGCCTACTAATCCCTAGGGGTTAGGTAACACCTCTATTGTTTTACTGCTTTACTGCTTTAAGGTATGTAATGTTAATGTTTTTAGTAAAATTTCGTACAGTTGTAGTAAAATAAAATGTTTATATATCAAGCACTCTGGTTTTTTTCTTCTTACATACAATTTTTAAAAATTTATAAATTAAAAAGTATTAAGTAAAAAAGTATTAAGTAAAAATAATGTTAATAAATATATGTGTTAAATAATAGGTCTGTAATGAGTTACAGTTTTAGGTTCGCGAAAATGTTTTTAATAAAAATGTTTAAGCATGAAATAAAAATGAATGACTTATAGTATATATATATATTTTTCATTCGCTCGGCGGGTCGCACCTGTGGGTGAGGGTTCGTGGGACTTCACGCGGCGAGATCATGCTGCGGCCTGGTGATCAGCTTATAACATAGGTTAGACATTAATATTAACTCTGTTCTTTGATGTAGGGTAGAGATGGGCCATCAAAGATGATTTCATCAAAGATGAATCATCAATATAGATGGTCTCAAAGATGACGGCCAAAATCAAAGATGACGTCACAAAGACGACTTCAAAGTTGAGGCATACAATGGCTGAGGGCATTTATGATGGAGCATCCAAAGGTTGGGGGCATCAATGCTAGGCATTTATGCTGGGCATCAAAGTTGAGCGATCAAAAGTTGAAGCATCAAAATATCGAGTGTGTGGGTGTTAGTGTAAGTGTATCTGTGTGTGCGGTGTTAATGTAAGTGTATATGGTTTAATTGTAAGTGTTATAGTGTGTATAAGTGTCATAGTTAATGTGTATGTATAAGTGTCATAGTGTGTATAAGTGCCATAGTAAAGACAAACTCATAGTAGGAAGCATTCTAGCAGCTTGTAATGTACACCATTTCGATTCCTCATACCTTATAACCTGGGGTAAGACACCCCTATTAGGGGCATTCGGGGCTCAGGGGAGGCTAGAAAAGACTTGAAAAAAGTGGCACTCCAGTTGGCACTATGTGCACTCACTTGCACTATGTGGCACTCACTTGGCACTCAATTGGCACCTCACTGGCACTCATTTGGCACTCACTTGGCACTCACATTGGCACTCACTGGGCACTCACCTGGCACTCATCTAATACTCATAGAACATTAATAGAACATCCTTACGGTGATCGGGAACCATCAAAGCCATCAAGTTTGCGTGGGTCAAAATTGGACCCATGGTATATGGTAAGGTCAAAGGCTGAAATATAACATGGTCAAACAAGGTTAAGACATCAAAAAAGGGCTAAGCCCCAAAGGAAGACAAAAAATTACCGTGGGTCAAAATTGACCCATGGAATACCAAAGGGTGGTTGAAAAATTTACCGTGGGCAAACAAAATACCCATGGAATACCCCAAAGGGTTGGTCGAAATTACCGTGGGGCAAAAAATGGACCCATGGAAGACCAAAATTACCGTGGGCAAAAAATGACCCACGGAAGACCAAAGGGTTGGTCGAAAATTTCCGTGGGCCAAAAATTGACCCATGGAAGACCAAAAGGGTAGCCCAAAAAATTTACCGTGGGCCAAAAATTGACCCATGGTATCTGACAAGGTGGTCAAACAAGGTAAAGACATCAGAAAGACATCAAAAAATAGGGCTAACCCCCTAAAGGAAGATCAAAAATTACCGTGGGCAAAAAATTGACCCGGTCGAAAAATAGGGGGCGTAAAATAGGGTGTGGTAATACGTACAACGGTTACTGACGCAACCGTTTGGCGCAAACCCTTCTTTCGAAGGGTTGCAAAAAAATTAGGGGTGCCGAAAAATTAGGGATGCCAAAAAATTCAGGGTTGCCAAAAAAATTAGGGTTCTTCAAAAAAAATAGGGTTCTCAAAAAATTAGGGTTCTCAAAATTAGGGTTCTCAAAAAAAATTAGGGTTTCTCAAAAAATACCGTGGGCCAAAAACTGACCCATCGGAAGACCCAAAGGGTTGGTTCGAAAAAGGTAAACGTTCAAAAAGTCAGGGCAGCGTTAAAAATTCGAGCTCAAAAAAGGCTTCAAGGCGGCAAGCGTAAAAATTCGACTCAAAAAAGGTAAGGTGGTGGGGTTAAAAAAAAAAGATCGGTGTCTCCAATTATACCCTTTTGGGGTTTAAAAACGATCGATCTCTTCCT
>JABUQX010022262.1:0-12500 GCA_015478945.1 Trachelipus rathkii
CTCTCCGCTTTACTGTTTTAACTCTCTGCTTTACTGTTTAATTCTCTGCTTTACTGCTTTAACTCATATATTTATAAATTATGTTTTCTTTAATTTATTTAATTATTTTTATGTATATTTATATATTATTTTAAATTATTTTTATTATTTTATATTTTTATTATTTTTATTATACTAGTGTTATTTACTTCATGCCAATTGTTATTATTATATTAGAAAACACAATAACACACCACACACACACACACACAAACACACCACACACACACACACACACACAACACACAGACACACACACACCACACTTACACTTATACACACTTCACTATGACACTTATACCACACATCACTATACACTTATTACACACATATCATTATACACTATACATACCCATAGACACTTACATTTACAATTACACCACACACACACACCACACACACACACACACCCCGACACACTCACTTACACATATAACGGTATAAAATTTATTAAAACATATTTATGTTTTAATTAAAAAACGTACATTTAATATTACTCAGTTCAAAATACAACTTAAAATTATATTCAAAAGTTTTAAAACTATCTATAATAAATCAAAACATTATCTTTGAACAAAAGAATTTTATTATTAACTGGTAATACTTTTTGTTATAAATATTATAACTATCAAGTTTTAAAATAACTTTTACAAAATTTTATGAAATTTTATTAAAAACATATATTTACGTACCTAAAGCAATAAATCAGTAAGGTCAGGCCCCCAGCACCCCTCTACATTCAAGCTATTTGCCTACCGTTGTTCTCTTTTGATGCATAAACTGTCCTTTACATCATTCTTTAGCCATGTAATAAGTATAAAAATAACAAATAAGTTCTTCTCTGCTACATAACATTATTTTATTAAAATCAGCTAAGTTTTTATTTAAAAATAACAATTATTCACTTACATTTAGATTATCCACTCGATGTTAACTAAAAATATTTCAAAGTTTTTTTAAATAATTCAGGTTTCTTATTATTATTATTATCTATGTAACCATTGACAATCCATCACGAGAGAACACAACAACCCCCCGCACTCTTTACAGATACGAAACTGACCTCTCTCTCGGTAAAATGTGTTGAAATAACTACTTTAGGTCTAAATTAGGATAATCCTTTTTGTAACCCGAGGCGATTTAAGCCTAATTCCAGGTCAAAATATATTTCAAACTGACCTTTTTCTGTAAAATGTGGTGCAATAACTACATTAGGCCTAAATTTAGGCCTAAATTTAGGATAATCCTTTTTGTAGACGGGCTAATTTAATCCTAATACCAGGACAAAAGGTATTTCCCGTATAGACAAGAATCATTGTTATTTATTAAATTTTATAAAATATATTTCCAACTGAAACATGCTGGACCGGAAAGATCCTTTAAGCAGGTAAAAGGAAATGTTTTCCTTACTTGTGATTGTCAGGGGTAATCCGTATCTCTATATGACATCGTATGTGATTGGTCGAGAAATTATTTTATCGTCTTTTGAAATTAACTTTGTTCTTTAAACTGTATTGAGCAGGGTGTGGGTTTTTATTATCTATTTAGACCGCAAACTCATGTTTAAAATCATTAGTTCATTTTAGCTGTTACTGCACAATTACTTGATTTGTATTAAAATGTTTTATTTTACTAAGTGATATCATATTATAATATACTTACATTGAGAATAATTATTAATTTCACTAGAATAGATAATAATTTAATTCACTAGTCATAAGCTAACCACCAGCTCAGCATGAGGCCCCACCGCCAAAGGCAGCCAACCCCCGCACCCGCCGCGTCCCGCCCGCCGTGTTCCCCGCCGCCCGCGTGCGCCCGCAGCGCAATATTTCCGCGTTATTAAAATATATATAAATAGTATATATATATATATATATATATATATATATATATATATATATATATATATATATAATATATATATATAATAATATATATATATATTATATTGTGGATTGTGGGTGAGTGTGAAGTGTTCTATGGTGAACGTTAAGTGTTATGTGTATGTGTGTAGTGTGAAAAGAGAATATAGTGTATTGTGTGTATAAGTGTAAGTGTAAGTGTCTATGGAAAGTGTAAGTGCTTATAAGTGTAAGTCATCAATTAGGTGGTATCAAAAGATGACGCCATCAAAGATGAGGCATCAAAGATGAACCACTAAAGCAGAGGTACCAAAAGCTAAGTTATTAAAGTTGAGGCATCAAGCTGAGGCATCAAAAAGCTGAGGTATCAAAGCTGAGGCACATAAAAGCTGAGCACAAAGTTGGGGCATCAAAACGGAGACATCAAAGTTGAGGCATCCAAATATCGAGGCATCAAAGTTGAGGGATCAAAATATTCGAGTGAGTGGGTGCGTATGTGTGTGTGTGTGTGTGTATGTGTGTGTGTGTGGAGTGTGTGTGGAAAATAATAATAACAACAGCAATAATTAAAAAAACACTAAGTATAATAATAAAATAAAAATAAAAGTTTTAATAAATTATACGCTATATGTGCAAGTGTGTGTGTGTGTGATGTGTGTGTGTGTGTGTGGGTGCGCTGTTTGTGTATGGTGTTCTAAAAATAATAACAAATTGCATGAAGTAAATAAACCCTAAGTATAATAATAAAATTAAAAATAAAAGTTTTAATAATATACGCATATGTGTAAGTGATGTGCGTGTGGTGTGTGTGTGTGTGTGTTTGTATCGTGTGCTTGTGTGTGTGTGTGGTTGTGGTTTGATTTACTGATGTATTATTATTATTTCTAAAAATAATAATAACAATTAACATAAGTAAATAACACTAAGTATAATAATAAAATAAAAATTAAAATGTTTTAATAAATTATACGTTATATGTGTAAGTGAGTGTGTGTGTGGTGTCGTGTGTGGTGTGTGTGTGTGTGTGGTGTGTGTGTGTGGTGTGTGTGCTGGGTGTGTGTGTGTGCGTGTGAGTGTGTGTATGTGTGTTCTAAATAATAATTCCCGCGGGAATATTGCGCCTGCGGGCGCACGCGGCGGGCGGAACGCGGAAATATTGCGCCTGCGGGCGCACGCGGAGGGTGGGGACGCGGCGGGACGCACCAGCGGGTGCGGGGTTGGCTGCCTTTGCGGGTGGGGCTCATTCTGAGCCCTGGTGGTCTACTATAAATCTAGTGAATAAATTATTATCTATTCTCTAGTGAAAGTAATAATTATTCCTCAATGTAAGTATTTATTATAAATAGGATATACACTTAGTAAAAATAAAAACACTTTTATACAAATCAGATAACTTGTGCACCGCTTAACAGCCTAAAATGACTATGATTTTAAAAATGAGTTTGGTCTAAGAAGATAATAAAACAGCACACCTGCTCAAATACAGTTTAAAGAACAAAGTTAATTTTTCAAAAGACGATAAAATAATGCTCGACTAATCACATACGATGTCATATAGAGATAAGGATTACCCCCGACCAATCACAAGTAAGGCAAACATTTCCTTTTTACCTGCTTAAAGGATCTTACCGATCAGCATGTTTCAATGAAAATATATGTTATAAAAATAATATAACAAGTTCTTGTCATACGGGAAATACTTTTTTGACCTGGTATGTAGGATTAAATAGCCCTCTACAAAAGGATTATCCTAAATTTAGGCCTAAATTTAGGCCTAATGTAGTTATTGCACCACATTTTACAGAAAAAGGTCAGTTTGAAATATATTTTGACCTGGAATTAGGCTTAAATCGCCCCGGGTACAAAAAGGATTACCCTAAATTTAGACCTAAAGTAGTGTATTTCAACACATTTTACAGAGAGAGAGGTCAGTTTCGTATCTGTAAAGAGTGCGGGTTGTTGTGTTTTTTCGTGATGGATTGTCAATGTACATAGATAATATAATAATAAAGAAAACCCGAATTATTTAAAAAACTTTAAATGTAAGTGAATAATTGTTATTTTTAAATAAAAACTTAGAATGATTTTAATAAAATACATGTTATGTTAGCAGGGAAGAACTTATTGTGTTATTTTTATACTTATTACATGGCTAAAGATGATTTAAAGCAGTTAGTCAAGAGAACAAAACGTGGCATAGCTTGGTGTAAAGGGGTGCTGGGGGCTGACTTAACCTGATTTATTGCTTTTAAGGTACGTAAAAGATATGTTTTGATAAAATTTCATAAAATTTTAGTAAAAAGTTATTTTAAAACTTGATAGTTATAAAATTTATAAACAAAACAGTATTAACAGTTAATAATAAATTCTTTGTTCAAAGATAATGTTTGATTTATTATAGAAGTTTAAGAAACTTTGAAATTAATTTTAGTTGTATTTGAATGATAATATAAAAATTGGGTTGTTTAATTAAAACATAAAAGGTTTTAATTTAAATTCATACGTTATATGTTAAGTGACTATGTGGCGTGGGTGGTGTGTGTGGGTGTGGTGTGTATAAGTGCTAAATGTAGTTGTCTAGGGTAAAATGTAAGTTCAATAGTGAATGTGTGGATAAGTGTCATAGTGAATGTGTGTGTATAAGTGTTCATAGTGAATGTGTGTATAAGTGTAAGTGTGTGTGTGTGGTGTGGTGTTGTGCGTGTTGTGTGTGTGTGTGTGGTGGTGTGTGTGTGTGTTGTGTGTGTATGTGTGTTCTAAATAATAATAACAATAGGCATGAAGTAAATAACACTAAGTATAAAAAAAAAATAATAAAAATAAAATAATAAAAAAAATAAAAATAATAATAAAAATAAATAAAAATAATAATAAAAATAAATAAAAGAAAACATAATGTTAATAAATATATGAGTTAAAGCAGTAAAGCAGAGAATTAAAACAGTAAAGAGAGAGTTAAAAACCAGCTAAAGCGGAGAGTTAAAGACGAGTAAAACAATGAGTTAAAGCAGTAAAGCAGAAAGTTAAAGCAGTTAAAAACATGAGTTAAAGCAGTAAAGCAGAAGTTAAAGCAGTAAAGCAGAGAGTTAAAGCAGTTACAAACATGACGTAAAGCAGTAAAGCAAAAGTTAAAGCAGTAAAACATGAGTGTAAAGGCAGTAAAGCGAGAAAGTTATAAGCAGCTAAAGCAAAAGTAAAACAAAGGCATACTAAGCCCCTAGGTGTAATAACAACGCTCTATTGTTTACTGCTTTACTGCTTTAAGGTTATGGTAAAGTATATGTTTTTAAATAAAATTTCGTACAATTTATAAAATAAATGGTTTATATAACCGAAACTCTGTGTGTTTTTATTCTTAAAATACAAATTAAAAATAAAAAAAGTATTAAAACAAAAATAAAAATAGAAATAATAAATAAAAAGTATTAAAACAAAATAAAAAAATAAAAAAGAAAACATAATGTTAATAAATATATAAGTTAAAGCAGTAAAGCAGAGAGTTAAAGCAGTAAAGCAGAGAGTTAAAGCAGTAAAGCAGAAAAGTTAAAGCAGTTAAAGCAGAAAAACAAAGGCATACAATCCGCCTAGTTTAGGTAATAACACATCTCATTGTATTACTAAATTACTTAATCAAGACGTATGAATGTTAATGTTTTTAGTAAAATTTCGCGCATAACCGAAATAAAATAAAATGGTTATATATCAGTCAATATTTTCTTTCTTCTCCCCCCCCCCCTAACATACCAAGTTTAAAAAATTTATTGAAATTAAAAAATTATGTAGGAAAGTATTAATAAGAAATAAATTTAATAAATATATTGTTAATAATAGGTCTGTGAATTATGAGTTACAGTTTTAGGTTTGCGAAAATGTTTTTAATAAAAATGTTTAAGTATGAAATAAAAATGAATGGCTCATAGTATATTTGAAACGAAATTCTTTGAAATGTTTAAGTATGAAATAAAAATGAATGACTTATAGTATATATATTTTTCATTCGCGCGGCGGGTCACACCTGTGGGTGCGGGGCCTCCATCCTTTGCGGGGAGTGGGCTTGCTGCGCCCTGGTGGGCAGCTTATGAACTTGGGAAGACATTAATATTAACTCTGTTCTATGATGTGGGAAGAGATGAGCCATCAAAGTGATTTCATCAAAGATGAAATATCAATTTATAGCCAACAAAGAGGACGTCATCAAAGATGAGTCATCAAGGATGAACCTTCAGAAGTTGAGGCATCAATGCTGAGACATTAATGCTGAGGCATCAATGCTGAGGCATCAATGCTTCGGCATCAATGCTTCGGCATTAATGCTGAGGCATCAAAATATCGAGTGTGTGAGTGTAAGGTAAGTTACCTGGCCTGTGGGTGAGTGTAGTTGTATATGGTTTAATTAAGTGTCTATGGAGAGTGTAAGTGCTTATAAGAGTGTTATAAAAAATACTAACTCATAGTAGGAAGCACTCTAGCAGATTGTAATATACACAATCGATTCCTGCATACCTTATAACCTAGGGTAACACCCCTATTTGGCTATTTCTAGGCTCAGGGGAGGCTAAAAAAGGCTTGAAAAAGTGGCACTCAGGTGGCACTATGTGGCACCTCACTTGGCACTATGTGCACTCACTTGGCACTCATCTGGCACTCACTTGGGACTCATTGGCACTCATTGGCACTCACTTGGCACTCACCTGAGCACTCACCTGGCACTCATCTAATACTCATAGAACCCTAATAGAACATCACTAGATACTCCGTACGGTGATTGGGAACCATCAAAGCAATCAAGTTACGTGGGCAAAAAATGACCCATGGTATATGTAAGTTCAAAGGCTAAAATATCATGGTCAAACAAGGTAAAGACATCAAAAACGGGCTAAGTCCCTAAAGGAAGAACAAAAAATTACCGTGGGTCAAATTTGACCCACGGTATATGGCAAGTAAAAGCCGAAATACTCAATGGTCCAAACAAGGTAAAGACATCAAAAAAATAGGGCTATAGGCCCCTAAAGGAAGATCAAAAAATTAACCGTGGTCAAAATTGACCCATGGAATACCCAAGGGTTGATAAAAATTACCGTGGGCCAAAAATTGACCCATGGAAGACCAAAGGGTAGCCAAAAATTACCGTGGGCAAAAAATTGACCCATGGAAGACCAAAGGGTTGTCGAAATATCATGGTCAAACAAGGTAACGACATCAAAAAGGGCTAAGCCCCTAAAGGAAGATCAAAAATTACCGTGGGCAAAAATGGCCCACGGTCGAAAAAAATTAGGGGCGTAAAATAGGGGTGTAATACGTACAACGGTTGCTGACGCAACCGTTTGGCGCAACCCTTCTTCGAAGGGTTGCAAAAAATTAGGGTTGCCGTAAAATTAGGGTTCTCAAAAAATTAGGGTTCTCAAAAAATTAGGGTTCTCAAAAAATTAGGGTTCTCAAAAAATTAGGGTTCTCAAAAAATTAGGGTTCTCAAAAAATACCGTGGGCCAAAAATGACCCATGGAAGACCAAAGGGTTGGCCGAAAAAAGGTAAAGTCCCAAAAAGGTAAAGGCCCAAAAAGGTCAAGGTCAGGTAAAAAATTTGGGGCTCAAAAAAGGTCAAGCCCAAAAAGGTAAAGGCCCAAAAAGGTCAAGGCAGGTAAAAATTCGAGCTCAGGAAAGGTCAAGGTAAGGTAAAATCACCGTGGGCAAATTTTGCCCACGGTGTCCGGAATGCCTGCCCTACTACTGCCATAAATTTCATAACTATAGAAATTCCTACACTCGTGTAGAGTTTTAGTCAGTGATAACATTCCTTCTAAAGACATAAACCCATCTGCCGCTATTTAAATAAATCAATAAACAAAATGAGTAAATGATCCACAATTTATATCGTTTACATTACTCATTTTCTCTTTAGAGTTTTATTAAAATGGGATTTTTAGGTTGATTTAAATGGAGTAAAAAAGGTAATAATGGGCTGCTATTTATAAAAAAGGGAAACTATAAAATAAATTGAAAATAAATTTATTGTAATGAGAGTAATGATTAATTAATGTCGCAAATTTGAAGAAAAATAACTTTACAAATATTAAACATTACAATTATTTAAGTAAAATATAAATTACTAAAAAATAATGCTATATTAAAATAACAAATATATTTACTAAAATGTGGTTCATATTACTTAGAATGGGACTTTGCAAAAAAAAAAATTTCTTAATATTTTGTTGTTACCAAGGTGACCTTCATACAACAATACAATATATTGTATCTAACACACAATAAAACAAAACTATAATAAAGACAATATGAAGAGGCTTATGTAATAGGATGTACTCTTGATAAAAGTAAGGATACAATTGAATAAAAATAGATAAAATTTTCACAATAAGAATTATTTTTTTTAGATTATTTACCCTGTTTTAGATAATGCTAGCAAAAATTTCAAATATATATATATATATATATATATATATATATATATATATATATATATATATATCTTTGCGAATTATAAATAAATAAATTAATCTATATATATATATATATATATATATATATATATATATATATATATATATATATATATATATATATATATATATATATATATATATATATATATATATATATATATATATATATATATATTAAGGCTTTGCCAATGGTTCGTCTCCCATAGTTTCATATCCGTATTTTCCTTACACTGGGTTAGGTTCTTTATTATTGCATACGATGAAACACTATAACATCAACAGTTTCTTTAAAAAAGGAAAATTAAAAATGATAACCACAAGATTAGTCTCGGAGACGAAAAGAGGGATTTCTTCCAAAAATAACCCTTTATCAGCCACTCCCTCAGCACCACTTTTGAATTAACGGTATTCAGTTTGAAATTTTTGCTTTCATGGAATTTCGGTTTGTTCAGATGTATGATTTTCTTTATTCATTAATTTCTGCTACCTTCGGACCTTTAATTTAAACTTCATTATGCATCATCACCTTTGCTCCCCTAAACCTCATCTCTTATCTTTGATCGGATCTTAGTTTTTGAGTATTCTAACAGCAAGCTCTACTCTGTTCCTTCTTAACGTATTTATCCTCAATTTTCACTCAAAGATTGTTGTTGTGCATATGTGAGCAAAGAAGTTGTTTTTTCTTGTGTTTCTGATTTAGAGTTTTTCGTATTTTCTACCTTTATAGTTTAAACCATCTTTTCAATCTTTTACTGAATTCAAATTCTTATTATATACGGCTATTAAACTCTTCGAATACTTAAACTACAAATTAGAACACATACTATCTTCTTCACCCTCTCTCTCTCTCTCTCTCTCTCTCTCTCTCTCTCTCTCTCTCTCTCTCTCTCTCTCTCTCTCTCTCTCTCTCTCTCTCTCTCTCTCTCTCTCTCTCTCTCTCTGAAAAAAAAGTTATTCTTGGCGATGTCAACTTTCGTAACCGCCAATGGCTTTACTTTAATTTGAGAATACAATTGATGGGGCATCCTACTCTTATCCAAGAACGCCTTGGAGATGAACCTAACATTCTAGTCCTTTTCCTAACAACTAATCATTCTCCTTTTTTTGTTGAACTCTTTCCTCCTCTGGGTTTCTTTGTTCATCTACATTGTCAGCTCTGTATCCTATTCCATCTCTTCAAGTCTTCTGCAGAAAAGATCCTAGTATAGGACGAGGAAAAGTTTTTTGGCATTTCAATGTAGCAAAATGGCCGGACTTGCAGCCGTACCTCTGTGACTTCCATAGAATGACTACTGCTTCGGTGGAAATTGTCTCTATGAGTGTGCAGAGCCCACAAAAAGGTGATTGTCTCTGACATGGGGGACTATATTATATATTCTTTCCCTTCAACTAAAAATATCAAACCTTGATTTGCCACAGGGACGCCGCACTTAAAGATTAACGTGGTCCTTAAACCATAGAAACTCATGTTACTAATATTTAATCCCGGATACGATCAAGATCTTATTTATCGTAAAATAAAACTCTTTTCTCAGTAATAAAATGGAATAATATTTTTGGTTTGTCTCTTTGCGACATTTTGAATAAAAATGTAAACTCTAACTTTGCTTTTTCCTCTTAGTATCTTCCAACGGCAACAGGGCAGGTTTGCTTTTTGTTAAAACTAAACTCCTTACTCAATCCTTTGTCTCTAGTTCCAATGTGGACGAATGCAGAGCTATTCTTGCTCCTTTATCTACTGTATATATATATATATATATATATATATATTACATATATATATATTATTATTATATATATATTATATTATTATTATATTATTATTATTATTATTATTATTATTATATATATTATTATTATATATATTATTATATATATATATACATATATATAATATATATATATATTATTATATATATACATATATATATATTATTGTTACTAATATTAAGTTATTATATTATATATATATATATATATATATATATATATATGCTGGTTATTGTTATTATTATATATATATATATATTGCTACATAAAATATATATGGTTACATATATATATATATAATATAGAAAAAGATATATATATATATATATATATATATATATATATATATGTTATTATTATTATTATTATATATATATAAATATATATATATAAATATAAATATATATATATATAGTATATATATATATTATATATATATATACATATTATTGGGTTATTGTTGGTTATATAGCAACAAAGAAGATAATATATATATATATATATATATATATATATATATACATATATATATATATATATATATTATATTATTATTATTATATTATTGGTTATTATTATTGTTACATATACATATATATATATATATTATATATATATATATATTATTATTATATATATATTATATGGTATATATATATTATATATATTATTATATATATATATTATTATATATATATATATATTATTACATATTATTTCTAGATATACATATATTGTTTGTATATATATATATTATTATTATATAATGGTATATATATTATTATTATATATTATTATATTAGAAAGATATATTATTATTATTACATATATATATTATTATTATTATTATTATTATATATATTATTATTATATATATATATATATATATTATTATATATTTACTTCATGTTATTATTATTATTATATATATTATATAATTATATATTAAATATATATTAAATTATATATTATATATATTATTATAAAGATATATTTATATATATATATATATATATTATATTATATTATTATTATTATTATATATATTATTATTATTACATATTATATATATATATATTATTACATATATATATATATATACATATATATTACATATTATATGCATCCCCCTCCTACGCCACACCAATGCCATGTAGTATGTGTTGTTGTTATATATATATATATATATATATATATATATATTATATATATTATTGATGAGTGATATATATATTATTATTATTGTTATATATGTTATATATATATATATATTATTACATTATTATATATATATATATTTATATTTATATATTATATATATATTATTATATATATATATTATATATATATATATATTGTTATTATTGTTATATATATATTATTATTATATATATATACATATATTATTATATATTATTATTGATTATATATATATATATATATATATATATATATATATATATATATATATATATTATATATTATTATATATATATATATATATATATATATATATATATATATATATATATAGTTAAAAAATTGTGTATGGAGGGATGCTGAATGTGAACCACACCTAAACGTCAATTTTTTTACTGCATTTCATTTGACATTTTTCAATTTCAGACTTATTCAATTTGAACCATGGAAAGATACACAATGGAGCAACGTGTTAAAGTTATTCAGGCTTATTATGAAAATGGGCGTTCAAATCAAAATGCATATCGTGCACTTCGTGATTTTTTTGGTCAATTTAATCGTCCAAATGTGCGTACAATCGGAAAAATCGTGAAAAAATTTGAGCAAACCGGGTCTGTAGGAGATTTGAAAAGACCAGTGCATGCTCGTACAGCTCGTACTGCAGAAAATATTGCTGCTGTTCGCGATAGTGTGGCTGAGGAGCCATCCACTTCAACTCGTCGTCGTGCCCAACAATTGCACCTCTCACGCTCGTCGTTGATGAACATTATGCATAAAGACTTGCATTTAAACGCTTACAAGGTGCAATTGACTCAAGAACTAAAGCCTCTTGGGCCATACAAAACGTCGTCAATGGTCAGAATGGTGGCAAGAAATGGCAACAGTGGATGATCAATTTTCGAAGAAAATCATCTTCAGTGATGAGGCACATTTTCACCTCACTGGATTTGTCAATAAGCAGAATTGCCGCATTTGGGCGAATGATAATCCAAGAGTGATTGTCGAAAAACCAATGCACCCACAAAGAGTGACTGTTTGGTGCGGTTTATGGGCTGGCGGCATCATCGGGCCGTATTTTTTCCAAAATGAGGCCGGTCAGGCAGTTACTGTGAATGGTGTTCGCTATCGTGAGATGATAACGAACTTTTTATGGCACGAATTGGAAGGT
>JABUQX010022262.1:20000-27500 GCA_015478945.1 Trachelipus rathkii
TAATAGCTATGTTAGGCCAATAATAGAGTATTGTGCAAAAGTTTGGGCCCCCTTATGTAAAGAAAGACTTAGATATGCTAGGAGAGAGTGCAACGTAGAGCAACAAGGATGATTTTTGGGTTTCAGGGTAAGAGCTATGAGGAGAGGCTAAATTAGTTAAGAATGTTTTCTGTAGAAATTTGATTTCTCAGAGGGGACATGATACAAGTCTACAAAACTTTTACATCTATTGATAATAATGGAGACCAATAAATTCTTTCATAGTATGAGCACGGACGGATAATCAGGAGCACAACAAGAAAAATTACAAAAAAAGCATGCTATCTTGATATAAAAAGCATTCTTTCAGCAATAGGGCTGTTAAATTTTTGGAATGGTTTGCCGTAGGAGGTTGTTAATTATAATCAGGTTGCTATATATATATATATATATATATATATATATATATAGCAGTATATATATATATATATATATATATATATATATATATATATATGTTTGAAAATAATCTTATGTTTTTGGAGAATAAGATTGAAATTTAGTCAATCATATATATATATATATATATATATATATATATATATATATATATATATATATACATATATATATATATATATATATATATATATATATATATATATATATATATATATATATATATATATATATATAATGTCGAAATGGGGAACCGGGAACTGTAGCGATGACTGCTGGAAAATGTCACGCCTCTCCACTGATAAGAGTTACATATATATATATATATATATATATATATATATATATCTATATTTATATATATAAATAGCATATATATATATATATATATTATATATATAGTTATATATATAAAGATATATATATATATATATATATTATTAAAAAGATATTTATATATATATATATATATATATATATATTGTTAAAGATACAGGTTATTATGATTACATATTATTATTATTATTATTATTATTATATATTATATATATATATATTATAATATTATTATTACATATTATTATACATATATTTTTATATTATTACATATTATATATACATATTATATATTATTATTATTATTATTATTATTATTATTATTATTATTATATATATTATTAAAGATATATTATATATATATATAATATTATATTATATTATTATTATTATTATTATATACATATATATATATTACATATATACATATTACATATACATACATATTATTATATTATACTACATTAGCTACATACATACATACATATTGTTGTTACATTTCATACATACATAGCAGTTGTTGTTGGAAGATATATATATATTATTATATATTATTATTACTATATATATTGTTGGTTATATTAAGAGTTGTTATTATTATTATTATTATTATTATTATTATTTCCATATTATTACATATATATTATTATTATATTATTATTATTATATACATATTGATTTTGGACTTGAAATTTTTTCAGAAAATATATTATTGTTGTTATTGATGGCTATTACATATTACATATATTACATACATACATACATACATACATATTATATTATATATTATTTTATAAATCAACATATATATACGTATATTATATATATATATTATATTATTATATATATTATTTATTATTATATATATATTATTATTATTATATTATTATTATTATTATTATTATTATTATATTATATTATATATATATATGGTTTATATATATATATATATGTCACATAAATACGTCCCTTGTATCTTCCCGACCCTTCTACCGTAGTATAGTCTTTTCTTCGTAGTAGTCGTCTAAGGGCTGTGACACTTCCCAGGTCGTAAGTTGGCTTGATTTCTTCTGGAGGGATTCTTTCGTCCTCCTTAATTCCCGTTAAAGTCGTTGTATAGGAACTTCCTTACACACTCTCCTTCAAGTTTCCCTTCTGAATTCCACTTTGTTCCTCGAGAGTATACAAAGTCTTCTATCATGTGCTTGTTATTCTTTTTCCTCTTGCAGTCCTTCAGTAAATCCAAAGTTGTACCAGGAAGGTTTGCTGAAATGAAATATGAATAACTATTCTTAACCTTTTAATCCTCACTAAAACTTAAGTAGTAGACATCAAAGAGTCTAGATATAAAGAGCGGCAAACAAGGAATGAACTAAACTAAACTGAACTGAACTGAGCTAAACTAAAACTGAGCTATTATATAAATAAAGTTCGCTCTTTTATATCATTTCGTTTTTACGTGATTACTCTTAAATTATTATAGATATTATTACAAGTTTTTTCCATTGCTTAAAATTATTCAAAATAATTTTACAACTTAAAAATATAAAATTAACAATAATGATATTCTTCCTACATAAAAATTATAAAAATCAGAATTTAGTTTTTTATCATTAAAAATGATAAAAATACTAAACTAATTGAGAAAAGCGATTCCTCAACAATAATATATCCAAAGATCATTCTTAATGATGGAAATGCGGCTTAACTTTTCCATTTCCAAATTCAACTGTGATAATATCCCCCTTTTTAGGATGATGAAACGGAATCCGTGGATTCTTCTTTTCTTCCTCTTGATTCACAGGTAAATTCTGGTAGGGTGATCTGTCCCTACTTCTTCTTGTCCTAAAATTTCTACATCCTTTGTTCCGAGTTCGCATCTTGATGCCTTCTCTTAACGAGTCTTCGGTCTTATCATTGCGAAGAGCTCTTGATTTTCGAATGGGGGTCCACTTTGACGCTTTACAACGAAGGACCATCCTCTCCTTTAAAAAGCTTTTTTTTTCTTCCGATAAAACATTCTTTCCATCACATGGTTCATCAGTTTTATTTTCCACATCTTCCCCCACCGTCAATTCTTTTGATGTATCATATTTTAATGCGGAAATCTGCAAAGCATAATCTTCACCCGATGAGCGTAGTATCTGCATCTCATTTTCTAAATTATCTGAACGATTTTCGTTCATCTCTAACTTCTTCCGCAAATTCTTAAGGTCCGCTTCTTCACTGACATCTTTTCCTCTACTGCCACGGTTACGACCGCGTTCTCTAATTCTTCTGTGGGCTCCAAGATTTCTGTCAACTACATTAGAGATGACTCTGTCGAACTCCGACCCTTTCTCTTGCAATTTCTTTTTACAACACTTTCCGTCGGTTGTCTTTACATCACGCCACATGTGGGCAGAATCTCCTGTAACTAAGGGAGTTGCAGAGTGCTGGATCTCTTCATTAGATTCCGAACTTAAATCAGATTCGTTCCAATCCAGGACAACTTCTGTCGAATCAATTCTTGGTTCATTTTCCGTTCCCAGTTCTTCAATGTCCGATCTAGCTCTTTTTGAGTAATCCGTTGACTGAATAGGAGACAGTGTTCGTTTGACCCCTCGGCGATCCTCTTCCTGCACTCAGGTTCTTGTTTTACTTCAACACTACTTTCTTCAGCAACTTCTTCAAAGTCCTTGGCGGCGTCATCAAAATCTGAATCGACTTCATTACATTCTGATTGTTCCTTTTCCGATTCGGAACATGGAAGGTTTCTCTCTAACAGCCTTTCCTTTACTTCTATAGGTAATTGCACATCCAGCAAATATTCAACACATTCTACAGCATCTTCTCCGAATATTTCTAGATCCTCGCAACGCTGCATAAGAGTTTCGAGTTCAGTCATTTCCACTGGTAGTTGCTCGCGTTCTTCCATATCTAATTTAATAACAAATTACGTAAGTTTCCAAAGTCCTTTACAACAGCTGCAATCAAAACGGTGAATTCACGAAAAAGTCTCCAACCAAAGTTTCAGAAATTTCGACTATCGATATATATATATATATATATATATATATATATATATATATATATATATATATATATATATAAATATATATATATATATATATATATATATATATATATATATATATATATATATATATATATATATGTTATTATATATATAATATATATATTATTATATATTATATATATATATTACATATTATTATTACATACATATATATATATTATATTATTACATATATACATATATATTATTATATATATATTACATATACATATATATTATATTATTATTATTATTAAGTTATTACATATATTATTATTATTATTATTATTATTATTACTATAAATTAAACAAATCGGCATATATATATATATTAGAAGAGGTTAAAGATATATATATTATTATTATATTATTATATATTATATATTATATATATATATATATTATTATTATATATATATATTAAAATATATATATATATATATTATTATATTATATTATTATATATATATATATTATATTATTATATATTTATTATTATATATATATATTATTATTATTATTATTATTATTATATATATATATATATATATTGAGCATTTATACATACATATATATATATTATTATTATTATATATTATTATTATTATTATTGTTATTATGCTATTGTCATATATTATTATATATTATTATTATTATTATTATTACATATATTATTATAATATATACATATACATATACATATATATATATATATATATATATATTATTATATATTATGTTGAGTTATATTAGTTAAAGAAAGATATATGTACATATTATTATATATATATTATATGTGTGTATGCATATATATATATATGTGTATATATATATATATTATATATATATTATTATATTATATATTAATATATACATAGATATATATATATATATATACATTACATATATATTATTATTATATATACATATATATAACATATATATATATGTTATTATATATAGCAGATATATATATATATATATATATATATATATATATGTATATATATATATATATATATATATATATATATATATATATATATATAGGTGTGTGTGGGTACGTGTGTGTAAATTATTTCAGGATAGGGTATCAAAAAGTTCAAGGTAAAAAACAAATTATTTTTGTAGCATTTTTCTTTTATTATTTTTTTAACCATCTTTTCTCGTATCTTCTTCTTCTTCTTCTTCTTCTTCTTCTTCTTCTTCTTCTTCTTCTTCTTCTTCTTCTTCTTCTTCTTCTTCTTCTTCTTAAAAAAAATTTAAAATAAATTAACAAATAAATAAATAAATAAATGAATAAATAAATAAATAAATCAATATTAAACAAGTCTTTTTTATAAAATTGCTTTATGTAATCAAATGTAATCTATTTATTGATTAGTTAATTGGCTGACTCTGCAATTAATAATTAATTCTTCTTGTGAAATGTTTCTTAATAATTTTATTCTGATATTGCTTTTCCCTCTTTTCATCTATTTTGAATATTTTTTTTACAAACTTTCGAGAAATTCTCAAAATTCAATTAATTTTTGAAAATTGAAGTAAATATTAGTTTTTTTTCAATGTTTCAATAAAATTTAATTTTCAATTTTTTTTATGAATAATTATATATAATTTGCCATTCATTCGAGATTATTAATTTATTGTTTAACAATCATTAAAATAATTAAATTTTTATTCATGTAAATTAATAATTTTCATTGAACGAATATTAAAGGAAAAGTCGAGGAATTTTTGAAACAAGTTTGAAGGTCGTTCGGAATTTTTGTTTCGTTTTAGTTTTTATAATCATTAAATAATATATTTTTATTATGAAAAGCAATATATTTATATTAAAAAAATATATATAAAAAATATATATATATATATATATATATATATATATATATATATATATATATATATATATATATATATATATATATATATATATATATATATATATATATATATATATATATATATATATATATATATATATCAAGCACTCCCAAAAATATTGTTACAAAATTGAAGTTGCTATAGCCCGGTAAAAAATTTGTAATTTAAGGCGATAACCTATGATATCGTTATGTAATTAATCTTCACACTTATTAACTACGTAGTGGGATGATGAACAAGCCCATGTTGCTATTATAGCTGTACATATGTGATGTATAAATAAGAGTAAAATTTTCAGGCTTTGACCTTTAGGTATAAGCCGCATGTTTGTGTATCATGCCATATAGTTCACAATTACACTGGAGATATGAAAGATCGTGTCTGGTAAGGTCTGGTAAAGGTCTGGTAACCATATTCTGTTCAGACTTCGCAGGTTATCAAAGCTTTAAGGATGCTCCGGACTTTAGTCACGGATATCATAGAGAAAGGCAGGAGAAGTGAAAATTCTGAACGTCTGTTAACTAATAAGCTCACGATTGCCACCGAAAAATTTTGTTTCACAAAAGTAATAATCTTTACCCTGGGAGTTTGTTTTAACAAACCAAATGATAGGGTATATGCTTTTTCATCTAAGAAAGAAGTAGAACTTCTGACATGTTTGTCCAAAGAGGTCATTATCCAGTTTCTGTGATGGTTTGATGGTGATTAATGATGGGGTCAAATACATTCATTTTTGTGAAAGGTATTAAAACGTCGGATGATATGTACCAGGAAATCGTTCTGAAAGGTGTAGTAAAACCAGAAGGTCAAACCCCTTTTCCAAATGGATCATTGACCTTTCAACAGCATTCATCAATTTATTTACGTAATCACTTTTATTACCTTTATCTGGTTTTCAAATTACTAAATTATTTCACTTGCCTAAAGATTTTATAATTTCTAGGTCATTTTTCTTAAAAATGGGAAACCAATTATTGTTCTTTTTAATATCAATAACCTATAAATTATAAAATATAAAGGCAAGAGAAATAATTTATTAATTTGTAAACCAGATAAAGGTAAGGATGTTGGTTTACTTAATAAAAGTGATTACGTAAATAAAATTAATATTTTAAGCGACTTCAGCAAATTCTGTCCTGTGGAGGACTCGCCCCTTAAAATTGTATTTAGATTAGAAGATAAAATAAACAGATTTTTTAAGCAACTTTTATATTAGATTATAGATCAGACAACTTATCATTATTTATTTTCCACCGGTTCTTCTTTGTGTTCTCTTTATGGTCTCCCAAAGATTCATAAGGATAATTTTCCTCTTAGACCAATTTTGGCAGCATATAATGCTGCTAATTATAAGTTAGCTAAATTTTTAGTTCCTAAACTGTCATTTTTAGCAACCAACGAACATACACTAAAGAATTCTTTTGAATTTTGTAAGCAGATTACGGGTATTAATACGGGTGGTTTTAAGGTTAGTTTTGATGTTACATACATTTTTACTAATGTTCCCTTACAAGAGACTTTAGATATCATTTTGAGCAGAATTTTTATTAATCCTAATGATAAATTTCACTCGTTTGACAGGGCCTCTTTTCGTAAGTTTTTAGAGCTCTCAGTTTTGGATACTTATTTCCTTTTTAATGAGAGTATTTATAAGCAAATTAATGGGGTAGCAATGGGCTCTCCCTTAGGGCCGACATTTGCGAATATATTTATGTGATGGTTAGAAGAGAAATTTTTAAATGAGTGTCCATCCCATTTTACCCTGAATTTTATAGCCGATATGT
>JABUQX010022262.1:47500-57500 GCA_015478945.1 Trachelipus rathkii
TAATATATATATATATATATATATATATTATATAATATATATTATATTATATATATATATATATATATATATATAATATGGGACTTACTTATAATTATATATAAAAAAATGTTGCTTCAAGGAAAGGAAGATGAGGGAAAGAATTGGGGGAGAGGGCGAGAAATGGACACGTGACTTACTCAACCTTGCTGCCTAGTTACATAAAGTCTTACATGTTATTAACATGTAGAGGTGCAGGTGCATCTTTCGTTTACATAACGTCTTACATGTTATTAACATGTAAACGTGCATTTTCATATTATCTCAATTTCCCTTTAATTTTCAGTAAAATTAAATTCAATGTATTACTTAACTTTATTATTTTATTTTATAATTGTTTTTTAACCCTCAAAATACCCTGGGAGGTGAAAACAGACACAGCGACCCAAATGAGAGAATCACGCACTTGCAAGTGATCGTGGGCCTACTTCTTTGGCGTACCCCCAAGTATCACTTCGCGTACCCCACTTTGGAGACCACTGACATATATAATAAAAAATTATCGATTGTCGATATTGTAAATATATCGATCATCACTAATCGGAGTCAAGTTAAAAAATTTACTTTCGCCGAATAGAAATAATAGAAATTCCTTCGATTGAGTCATTAAAAATTGATCTTTCCTTTTTATAAATATAATGATAATAGCATTGGTGTTGACGTTTGGTTCTTTATAATTATATGTATATTTAAAGAATTTATATTAGAGAAATTATTATTGATATAAAAGAATTATTAATATTATTAATGTAACAAGTCAATTAATTTGGTAGACATAATTCTGTTTGAGTTAAGAGCGTAATTCCCCTAAGGAAAAAACGTGCACTCATAAAGTTGGAAATATTAGTTAAAAGTTCAAGCATTTTAAATATAAATATTAATTTTAAATATATATTTTAATAATTAGTATTAAATTATTAAAATATTTACTTATTTATTTTGGTTAAATATAGACACAAGTTGAAGAGCTTATTACTTGTATTAAAATATAGATCGTAAATTCATATGGCTTTGGTTACAGTGACCGATCATCTGTTTTATTCAGATTTTGAGATGTGGTAAATTCGTATGGCTTTAAATATTTAATATTGACTGCATCTTAGATTGAATCAAATATAAATGTTAATGATAGAATATATTAAAATAAGATAAATATTTATACTATCTACAGAATATTATTTATTACAACTAATTCGAGGTCGATATTTTACGTTGAATATCGTTTGACGAATTTATTTCTTATCAGCTGGTCAATAACTCAATTTAAAATTCCGCTTTTCAAATATATAGTGCAGCGCTTCCCAACCTGGGGTACGCGTACCCCTAGGGGTAATCTTCAGACCTGTTGGGGGTACGTGAAAATGATATTGGTAAGGATGGAAAGCGCGAAACGAAATTGTTAAAAGCCACGATTGAAGACTTTGTATATCAAGATGAATAATTATTCTGAACTTTCATTATACATTTAAGTTAATGTGGTTGCAAATTATTTTAATATTGTTTTTATTTGTTTTGATGTTAGGGTGGTATTATAACAAATTGAATTAAATCTTAAAATATGAAATCAAAAATGAAAGCCTATAAAAGTCATTACCTTGAGTCTTTTAATTATTTATATCGAAACGTCTAGGAACAAACATTACTATCTATCAAAAAATTTTTTTTTTTTTTTTTTTTTTTGCGTCAAGGGATGGGTAGGGGCAGTTATAAGAAAAGGGGTTACTAATACATGAAAAGCCTAGTCAAGGGGTACAGGGGAGGAAAAAGGTTGGAAAGCGCTGATATAGTGTATCTATTTGTTTACGTTGTCAGCTGACTCAACATGTTCAAGTGGATATTGGTCACAAAAATTTAGTTAATAATAAGGTTTAACTATTATTATTATTATTATTATTATTATTATTATTATTATTATTATTATTATTATATTTTATTATATTATTAGTTATTATTATTAATAATATTATTTATTTTATTATTATTAATTGACGTATTGCTAATAAATTAATTATTATTATTATTATTATTATTATTATTATTATTATTATTATTATTATTATTATTATTATTATTATTATTATTATTATTATTATTATTATTATTAGAGGAAATTTAAATTAGTTTCATATTAGATTAGATTACATGCTCCTTTTTTCGATTGAATATTTTATTCTTTATTATTATTTATTTAATTATTACACTTAAATTTATGAATTTATATTTTACAAAAGTAAATGTGACCATGTTCTTTGAAACTGTTTCTTGAAAAATTAGATTACTTTTTCAGTCAAGTTTTTTTACAGGTGATATCTGTCATTGATAGTTTTTGTGTTGTCATTGAAAGTGGAAAACTCATCAAATTACCGACCATATCTTAATAACTCTTTCATAGTTAAATCAAATAATGAAACATTATGCAAATTATCAAACTTAAAACTTGAAGACACTAACATATTCGCCTCACTTGATGTAGAGTCTTTGTTCACTAAAATGTACTGGTTCTTGAAACGATTGACATAGATAATTAACGAATGTGATCATCAAATAACTACTCCACCGAGAATATATATCAGAACAACTATATGAGGAACCTTTCATTAATTTGTTGTGCACAAACATCGTTTAAATTTAAAGAAAACATATATCAACAACTGATGGAGTGTCAAGGGGCTCACCACCATTTGCGGATTTCTATATGTCCAATCTAAAAAAAATCCTTCGTGAAACAAACAACTTTAACGCCGTGATTTTAACCATAGGTATGTCGACGACACCCTCACTATCTTTAGGAGCATAGATCATATACATCATCAGTTCATCAATAGAATTTAAGAGTTGTCATGCTTAAAATTTACAAACGAAACTTTAGGTTAATAATACAATCTGTTTTTAGACATCAAAATCAGTGTTAATTTGACGGCTCATTATCTACAGGCATACATAGATCAAACTTTCACTGATATGGTTTCTGTATTATGAACTATGATTCTATTCACGCGACTATCTTCACAAGATATCTATCGTAAAACTTTAGTTTATGCAGAGCATACAACCTATGTTCACCTTGGAAAACTTTTTGATGAAGAAATTTGCCGCATTAGGTAAAATTTAATTAACTGTGATCTCCAACAATATTTCCAGCTGAAATATTTTATTATATAAAACCATTACAAAATTAATATAATAAAGAAAGTAAAAACAATCAGAAAAAAATTCGATAAATTTCTTCTTTAAAACTTCCAATGCTATAGACTTCAATAAAGGAAGAGAAGCGCCTTCGTAATATTTTGAACTCTCACCTCAAAACTAAAGACAACTCAAAAATTAATTAAAGTCAGACCATACCATAAGTCCAAACAACTGTCATGTCTCCTTAAGCACAAAAGATGCTTGGACCCAACAACCATCACGTTGTGTACCAATCTAACAGAGAAAGTTCCTATATATATATATATATATATATATTATATATATATATATATCTATATATATATTATATATATATATATAATACTTATATATATATATAGTATATATATATATTATATATATATTATATATATATATATATATTATATATATATATATATATATTACAGAGAGGTTACTTTTAAGTATAATATTTTAGGTCAAACGATGTCTAAAGCTGACATCATATAACTAGAGAGGCACCACCTACGTAAAACAAATTATATATTTTGAATCAGTGGAAAATTTTAAGGAGGGGTTTTAATTTTTTTTTTTTTGTAGCTAGAGAACGGCAGCACCTACAGTAAAACAAATTATATATTTGGAATCAGCGGAAAATTTTAGAGAATGGGTTTTAATTTTTTTTTTTTTTTTTTTTGGCCTTTATTCATCGGAAAAATTTAGAAAGTTTTCCCCCCATTTAGAGGACTCGAGCCGACGACGGACAGAGGGGGGGGGGGGGACGAAGTCCTCCCGTTGTCATCTGGGAGGCCAAGAGATCCCGACTCCTGCCATCTTTGCGGCTTACCCTATGGTATTCCTTTAGTTAAAAAAAAAGAATAATTCTACTTCCCTTTACACTTTGGTATTACTTTAACTAAAGGAATACCCTAGGGTAAACCACAAAGATGACAGGAGTCGGGGCCTCTCGGCCTACCGATGGACGACGGGGGGGATTTCATCCCCCCTCTGTCCCCCGTCGGCTCGAGCCCCCTAAATAGGGAAAATAAAAAAAAAAAATTTTAAATCTTTCCGACAAAAATAAAAAAAAAACCTCTCTAAAATTTTCCGCTGATTGGAAATATATAATTTGTTTTACTGTATTTGCTGCCGTTCTCTAGTTACAAAAAAAAAATTAAACCCCTCTCTAAAATTTTCCGCTGATTCCAAATATATAATTTGTTTTACTGTAGGAGCTGCCGTTCTTTAGTTACATGATGTCAGCTTTAGACAGTCTGACCTAATATTTAGCTATAGTATTTAAATAATTCTGAGTCTCTTCTATTTTTTTATAAAACATATAAAGGAAGTGAGGTATTCCGCTAAAAATGTTCTTTATTTCTTCCAGCTTTTGGTATTTGATTTTTTACCTAAAAAATTTGTCATAAATTTTATTTACTTATTTATTTTGGCTACATTTGCATTTAATATTTTATTTTCATTAATTTATGTTTTAAAGGTTTGATTACTTTTTGTTACAGTAGACATGATTATGTTTCGTTATGATATATTAATTGGAGTTAGGTTAGTTACGTTAGGTTAGGTTTCCTTACAATAGATTAGGTAAGATTAGGGTTACGTATGTTAGGTTAGGTAGTTAAGTGGGGAGGAGTTGGTTTCATTTGGTTTGCAATGTACATATTTAAATGATTACCTTTGCCCATGTTCCTTCTATTGTTTGTATATGCACCAGTGAGTGAGTCCTTGAATGTTACAGAATGATTAACAGTCAAATGATGGTAGTGTTGCTGCACAATCTAAAATACATACTTCGCGACAGAAATTATACCAGTCAATTGCTGTATTTTTATTTTCAACATCGTTTTTTTTTGTTTTTTTTTTTTGTTTTTTATTGTTTTTTATTCGTTTTTTTTTTGTTTTTTTTTGTTTTTTTTTAATTTTTTTAAATTTTTATCATACCATTCTACTAATATTTATCATTTACCGCCCTTGTTTTATTATTAGGAAACAGGTGTTACAAGGGAAAATAAATTAATTATATATTTAAAGTTATATACATTAAATGGTTAAGTTGATAATATCTCATAAAATTTTTGACAATGGCTGGAAAAAAACAAACACCTGTCCATTCTCTATTTACTGTTAAGGAAAATCATACATACAAAGGTAAAAGAGCACTCTGTAAATTGTGCTTCACTGAGGTGGCCAATAATGGTTCAAGGAAAGAACAACACATATCGAATGCAATAAATGCATGATGACATAAAAATGAAATACTTGGGAAATCAGAAAGAGAGTAAGAGTACAGCAAAATCAAGGAAATGGAAGCAAAGTAAAGAAATGAAAATGCTAACAAAGCAGAAAAAGAGCACAAATAAATAAGCCGTCAGTTGACACTGTTCCTATCACTGATAAATCTGATTATGTTTAAATTGCTCAATGTGAAGACAATAAAGGTCAATAATTATATAATATATATATATATATATATATATTATATATATATATATATATATATAGTATATATATATTATATATATATATAATAATAATATTATATATATATATAATATATATAGTATATATATAATATCGGTATATATATATATATATATATATATGATATGTTTATATATATATATATATATACGATATAATATATAATATATATATATATATATATATATATATATATATATATATATATATATACAGTATATATACTTTTTTACTTTTATAAAAACAATTGCATACAAATACAATACAATATACAAGCAAATTGAAACAATATTTCATAATTTTTCTTCAGGTTCAAGCTTTTCAGAAGGTCTACAATCTGAGCAAGGAAATGCTAGATGTGGATGAAAAGAAAGTAATGGGAGAATTGATAAATTTTTCCAGTCAGAGGGACTTCTTCAGTATGGAATATCTCTGGGCTTCACTTTCCAACAATGTTTCGTCTGCAGCATGGTGGATTAGTTTATGCAAGCATTGCAAGATATCAAAAGTAGCCTCCCGAATTCTAGACCTTCCTGCCACTTCAGCTGCATGTGAGAGAAGTTCTCAGCACATGCAAATATCCATTCAAAAAAAGAATCAGGCTCACAAATGAACATCCAGAAAAACTATTATTCATGAAGTCATAATTTGAAATTGCAGAGACGGTGAGCAGGGCCAGAGCCCCTTCGGTAAACTTTTTCAAATTAATTGTAAAAGTTGGTAAGTTATTAAACGTCAATGCAAAATTCATCACCATGAACCACATACACATCAGCCAAAGTCTCAGTCAGGTAGCTCAGGTTTCTCTGTAAGAACATTGAAGTCTGATAAAACCCAAATCTAAAGACACCTCTGTCCATAGCTTTGAGTCAGAGTCTGACTCCTCCTTCTCTTCCAACAAATATAGCATATGAGGATGAGGAATCAGATTTATCAGTAGAGGCCATGATTGGAAACAGGTCTGAGGATTCAGATGCAGAAGCAGTAGAACAGGAATTTATTGAGGCCCTTGAACCACGCCTCATTAAATTCTTGTTCTACTGCTTCTGCATCTAAATCCTAGTTTAACTAACTTATGGTTACTTAATATTATATTCTTTATTTGTGTAAGTAAATATACATTATAGTCATATGACTCATTTCTCATATGATCATATTTATTTCATGTACATTCTTCAGTTTTTACGCTTCAAAGGTAAGAAGTGTAATGTTGAATAAACTTGGCATATTTGTTTTTTATTATTTACTCATGTTTATTTCTAATATGCTTATTTTTACAGTATAATTATATAGGGTAAAACTGTTTTATAATTCTTTATTAGTTAATTAATTTAATGAAATAAAGAAAAATAACATTAAAGTAAGAAAAATATATATTAAAAACAAAAAAAAACAAAAAAAACAAAAACAGGAAAAATCAATATTTTTTTTATTCATCCACGTTTTTTTAATAAAAAACATGTTTTTTTTTAATAAAAAACGGTCGTTTTTTATTCACTTACATCTCTATTCCCAACTTCCTGATATAATTGTTGTTCTACCTTCTATGTTTTCCTAAATTAATGGAAAAAGGGTTTCACTATCTCTTATTTTTATTGGTATTGGTATATCAAAAACAGTAGCGTATTTACTATTACATTTTCTATATCGAAAGTTAAACTTTATATATAAAAACACACCACTACACATTATATCTCACTTCATACAGCTCTTTTCATTTAAAATTTATTTTTTGCATGCAATAAAGCTAACAATAAATGATTATCTGCTAAAACGTAATTAAGGTCTATTAAATCCATTATTGCTTACAAAATTAAATAAACTAATTAATAAGAAAACCCTCACTTTATCTTGTCAATCGAATAAATGCTAGTGTTAATATAATTTTATGTATATATTTATTTTTAAAAATACTACTTAAATTTAAACAAAGAGTCTTTTGCCGTCTTTATTAATTTTTAATTATTATATCCTAATTCTTAGTATTAGAGGTTGCCATAAAAAGTACCGGCTATCTTTGGGGTATCTCTCCTCAAACTTTAATATATATATATATATATATATATATATATATATATATATATAAAAAATATATACTATATATATTTATATATATATATATTATATATATATATATATATATATATATATATATATATATAATTAATCTATTATATATATATATATATAATATAATTATATTATTAATATATATATATATATAAAAATATATATAATATTATATATATATATATATATATATATTATATATATATATAAATTATTATATATATATATAATATATATATTATATATATATATATTATATTATATATATAATATATATATATATATATATATATATAGTATTATATATTATTTCTCACCTTTCTCACCAATCTCCTGTAGATGCATGCATCTGTCAGTTTGTTCTGCACGAAACCTCTCCAACGTCTTCTGTCCATCAACAATCCACATCTCAGACTCCTCCACATTCTCTGGACGCTCCTTCCCTCCTTCCACACAATCGCCTGGCGCTCAGCTGTCGCTCCCATCTAACTTTAGTTCTTCCGAACTTCTTTCCTTGCCTCCGGTATCCCATCCAGATATCTTCCTGGCAACGTCGTGCTCCTTCCATCCTCTTAACATCCATTTACCATACCGGCAAAGCTTGTCGCTTCTCCACAAGCCTGCCACCACGCTTCTCTCACGCCTAAATCCGCCTTACCCTCCTCATTTCTCCTCTGTCTCTTCTTGTCACTCCTCTGATCAGTCGCAACACGCGCATCTCGCCTCTAACTTGCTCTTTGCTCTCGTATTAAGAGCCCATGCTTCATACCCATACATCAGTATTGGCCTCAGTGTATTTGTGTACATCACCATCTTGAACTCGTTCTCGAAATTGCTCCTTCCTTCAACAATAGGAACAACATTGCTACTGTCCTAAATTTCCCGATTCTCTTATTTAATTCCAACATTGTGTCGTTTTCCTCACCATAGTGCACCCCCAAATATTTAAACTGGTCCGTTTGTCTCAGTCTTTCTTCACTCAAACTTACCTCCAGGACATCTCCACCACCTCCGATCAACAACACCTCTGTCTTCCTTCGATTTATCCTCATATCCCTATCCTCCAACTCCTCTTTCCAAACCTCCAGAAAATTTTGCAGTCTATCTTGATTTTGTGCAAACAACACCAAGTCATCCGCGTATCCAAACATCTCATACTCCACTCTGTTCCACACCGATCTCCCGCAACTGTCCATCATGTATATAAGGAACAGAATTGGAAACAGCACGCTTCCTTGCTTCACCCCCGTTGTGACATCAAACCATCTTCCTCACCGGACATATTCTTTACTCTGCACTTACTGTCTACATAAGTGCTTTTTATTGCTTTTAACAATTTCTCAGGTATTCCAAACTTTATTTTTCTCAGTTCCCTCCACAATAACTCTCTTGGCACTCTGTCAAAAGCCTTTTCTAGGTCTACGAAAGCTGCATATGTTTTTCTATTAAATTCCCAATTCTTTTCACTTATCATCTTCAAAGAGAACACCAAATCTACAGTCGATCTCCCCGGTCTGAAACCATGTTGCCACTCTTCTAGCTTATCCTCCACCTCCTCTCTCAGTCTTCTCTCCAATATCCTTTCATAGGTCTTCGCAGGATGTGACATTAATGCAATCCCTCTATAGTTTCCACATTCTGTTTTATCTCCTTTTTTTATATATGGGGCAGATTGTTGCCCAACTCCATTCACCAGGCACCACCTCATCTCTCCAACACCTGTTCATCAGATGTAACTTCTGTCTTGTACCTTCAACTCCCATTTCCTTCAGCATCTCTGCAACTATTCCATCTTCTCCCCCCCGCCTTTCCACTCTTCATACCTCTCAAGGCCACCATCATCTCCTCCGTGATCGACCACTCCTCCTCTCCCCCAGCCCCCAACAAATCAGGCTCTCGCAATCTCTCCTCCGCTACGCCGTCCACATTGTACAAATCCTCGAAGAATCTCCTCCACCTCTCGTCAATCTCCTTTTGGTTTACTATTAGGACTCCGTTATCGTCCTTGATAGCTCGTGTCATTGGTGTCGAACTTTTCCTGTAATTCTTTGCTATATTAAAAACCAGCTTTCTTACGCCTGTCACATCTTCTAACTCGTTTCTGATTTTTTCCCAGGTGGTTTCCTTTTCCATCCTTTTCACTCTATCAGACTCTCGCCGAGCATCTACATATTCTCTTCTCTCCAATTCACCTCTCGTTTTTATCCATTTCCTATAAACATCTCATGCTTCCCCATGTACA
>JABUQX010022262.1:62500-65819 GCA_015478945.1 Trachelipus rathkii
TGATGAAAGATGTAGAGGCATGGGTGGTCGGGGAAGGTGTTAGACTGATGGAGAATTGAAAAGCATGTAGGGTGCCCTATTTATTTTACGGTGATGATTTGGTTTTGTGCGGCAAATCTGAAAAAAAAGTTTGAGAGGGTCTGTAGATGGGTTTGTCAAGGTATGTAAAAGGATGGGTTTGAAAGTAAATGTAGGTAATCGTAAGGTATTGGAAGTGAGTGAAGAGAATCTGTGGTGTGAAATCATGTTGGATGGTGAGCAGTTGAAAAAAGTATTTGTTTAAATATTTAGGATATTGAACTGAAAAGGGAATGGACGATGTAGTGTAGTAGAAAAGTTGTGAATGATAGAAAGAGAACTGGTGCAATTAAATCCATGGTGGATGCGAAGGGACTAAGTCTTGAGTGCGCTAGGGTTTTGCATGAAGGTATGTTACCTGTGTTAATGTATGGTAGTGAAACCATGGTGTGGCATAAGAGGTATAGATCTTAAGAACAATGTGTTCAGATGAACAATCTTAGAAGAATTAATAAAATGAGGAATGAACGTATTAAGGAGTTGTGTAGTGTGAAGAAAGGCGTAACTGTGAGAACAAACGAAATTGTTAAAATTGTTTGGTCATATGAAAAGCATGGATTATTGCCGGTTGTTTAAACGGATGTATAGTGGTGAGTGTACTGGGAATCCACCGGCATGTGGACCGAAAAAAATGTTCATCAAGTCAGTGAAGGAAAAGAATGATTATTTGAAAAAGGCAAGAAGTAGGGGGCATAATACGAGTGAATGGTGGGGTTTTGTGAGGGGGCATGATTATGGGTCTGGCCCAAGTAATGAACCCTACATTGAAGAGATACCACAGTGAGGATATGTTGCGGCCGTGTGAAGCACTAGGGTGATTTTTTTTTCACAGCGACGAGCTCTCACTTAAGCGTATGGAGGGAAAGGATAGTACTTTTCTTTACAGTGTATGTTGCGCACCTCGCTAAAATCTTGGGAAAGGAGGAGAGAAAGGAATAATATATATATATATAATATATATATATATATTATATATATATATATATATATATATAATAATATATAGGGATATATATATATATATATATATATATATATATATATATATACCTTTAATTACCACCAGTTATCTGGAGTGTTCTTACATCTTCTTTGGATTTCGTCTTTCCTGAACTTCGTTCTTGACTTCCTCCACAATGCCATAAGTTCCATTCACAGAGATCTTTTAACAAAACATGAATATAAATATATATATATATATATAATATATATATTATATATATCAATATATAATATAATATATATATTATATATATATAATATATATATAATATATATATATTGATAAATATATATATATATATATTATAATATATATATAGGCACTACCCTTTAAAAGGAAAGTTACAATAAAGTCGAAAATCGCCGAACGCTACGCGTGAAACCCTACAGTGTCCCGTGTTTGCTAAAACCCCAATAGAAAGAGCGCAAGAGTTTCCAAAAGTTGCATTTTAATTTTTGATTTTAATTTTTTTTTTTTAAGCGGCTCGAGCCGACGGTGGGACAGAGGGGGGGGACGTCGTCCCCCTTTGAGGCCGAGAGACCCTGACTCTTTCCATCTTTGCGATTTAATCTTGGGTATTCCTTTAGTTAAAAAAAAAAAAAAGTTTTTGGTACTGCTGCTTATTGCCTCGAAATAATAAAAAAAATGATTACATCGTTCGTGTCGATATATATATCGCTAACTTCTTTTAAAGACAAGTTTCATAAATATTCTGATATATTATATAATATATATATATATATATATATATATATATATATATATATATATATATATATATATATATATATATATATATATATATAATGTCGTTTATCTGCCTCCGCCTCTATATACATACCGATTGCATGGATTCGAACACATTTCTTAAAATTGAAATGAAATTGTGTAGAGTCAAATTTAAATAGTAATAAAACAGCTTCACACTTTTAAAAATATTAAATAAAAGTTTAAATTTATGTAAACTAACAACTTTAACATAACCTTACTTAACGTATCATAACCTCACTTAACGTAATTTATTTTTATATTTATTTCACTTTGCACTGTTTAAAAAAAAAAAACCTGCATCTGGCAATATGCGCGCTGAAGTACATTTTGTTGGATAACATAAGTTTTAAAATAAAAATGACTTTTAAAGGCAGAAATAAATGAACTTGTGCCATAATATAAATGTATATATCTTATATTATTTATATATTATATATATTATATAAAATATATATAATATATATATATATATATATATATATATATATATATATATATATATATATATATATATGGTAATAGTAGTGCAGAGGGGCTTCACCCCCGATATTTATAAAAATCACAGGATATACTCTAAAAAATAATGAAGAATAAAAAAAAGCCAAACGTGGCGGTCTCTTTAGGAAAAAAGTTACAGGCTCTCAAAGTTGTTAAAACTCTCATAGGATTTCCTGATAATTTTTTTTTTTTTTTTAAATCACAGGATATACTCTGAACTCAAGTCAGTAATACTCCACAACTACCAATTTTTTTCCCTAAAGAGACTGCCACGTTTGGTTTTTTTATTCATTATTTCTTTTTTCTAGTATATCCTGTGATTTTTAGAAAACTCGGGGTGATATAGGTCCTATTCTGTTTTACGACTCCGTCAGTTTCGATTTTTTTTAATATATTGCTACTATATGATACTAACAATGAATTTCAGTGATAACGGACATGATTTAAAAGTTCGAAATATTTTAAATAATTTTTTAGAAATCACATTTATGTTAAATATTTTTTCAAAAATGAAATATCTCGAAAAGTACGACACTTACAGAAAAACCGGTCTGAGTGTCTAAAGCTGACATCATGTAACTCGAGAACGCAGCACTACAGTAAAAAAAATTTTTATTTTTGGAATCAGCTAAAAATTTTAGGGAGGGTTTTTTTTTTTTTTTTTTTTTTTTTTTTTTTTTTTTTTTTTTTTTTTTTTTTTTGCATAGTTTTACTTGTGGCCTATACTGAATTGGCTGGACTGGCTTACGCCGCACTCATGGCTGATGATCCGTGCCGAGTGGCTGGAGGCTCATAACTGTATATATATTATATATCATATATTATATATATATATATATATATATATATATATATATAATATATATATTATATATATATATATATATATATATATTAATATATTATATATATATATATATATATATATATATAATTATATGATATATATATATATATATATATTATATA
>JABUQX010022263.1:0-25979 GCA_015478945.1 Trachelipus rathkii
TTCGTTAATTATAAGAAAATTTGAACCAAAGGTCAAAATTTAGTGCCACGAGCAAGTGGCTCTTCAAGTCTAATAGTTTTGTGAATAATTTTTTCATTAAATAAATACGACTTTTAAACTACTTCTCCGAGGCCAATAAAATTTGTAAGTGGAATCGTAACTTTGGGTCCAAGTACCTAATATATTATTATTATAATACAGTGGTATATACTATATACTATATATATCATAATCTATACCTTTATATATATATATATATACTATAGTATACTATATAGTAGTATATACCTCTCATATATATCGCTATATCCTCTCTCGTTCCTCACTATATATATATATATTAATATATATATATATATATAGTACTATATTCCTATATATTATATATATCTATATAATATTCATTATCTAGTATATATATATATATTATAATATATATACTCTATATTCTAGTCTATATCTATCTCATAATACTATCATCTCTAATATATTATATCATATATATTAATATCTCTCTTACTATATATATATTATAGTATACCTTATATATATATATATATATATACTATATAATATTCTCTTATACGTAGAACTGCGAGTAATTTATAATATTAATAATAGTATATTTGTGGATGCATACATTCCATTATCTATCCTTGAACCAATTTACTGATAAATCATGTCGGTTTAATCGAGAAATTTGTTGTTGCTCTTCAAACCCATTAGAATTGCGTGTTCAATACCATTTCATCTTTTTTTCGTAGAAATTGCAACATCTGGTCTGATCTCTTCCACCTCACTACTTTTTCTATAACATTTTGCACATTTTCAAAATCGTCAGCTCCCAACTTTGCTTCTTTCCTCCCTCTCAGTCTTCTCTCCAGTATCTCAGTCCATCTAATACTGTTTTGTCTAAACTTCTGCTAAAGCTGGACTGTTTGATTCTCAAAGACTTTCACCTCTAATTCAATCTAGATGGTTCCGACGTTATTCCTCACTCTCGCCCCTCTCTTCTCAACTTCATTAAAAATTGTATCTTTCCTGCATTTTCTGAGCTTACTCTAAGAAGGTGGAGAGTGTGCTAGGGGTATCCCCTCAGTGGTCCTCAAAACCGTGCTTTTCTGAGCTTGATCCTGGCCTTGGTAACTCTATGTTTCGCTCACACGCTCTATAAACTGACAACCTTCTCTTTATGCGAAAAGAATTCATTCATGCAAGCGATGCGCTTGAAGAAGCGGGACTCCACTCAACATACTCCAACTATCGTAACTACGCTTTACTCCTCTGTTCTTTTCCCTAAAGTTTTCGAATCTGTCTCCTTAACAAGAAGATATAAAAACATCTAAAATCTTCTAATATTACGTCTGATTGCCAATATGCGCTCTTGTAAGAGAATCATTCGAATTGTGATGTTCTATCCCCTTTCTCTTCTCCTACTCTGTCGTTTCTACGTCTTCGCATTTCGTGATACCCTTTTTCTTTGGTGCTACAACAATCGAGCAGGCTTTGCGGATAGCAAGTCCTTCACTAAAGCTAAATATCTATCCTATTCCACATATTTCGGTATTCTGCCCTACCCTTTGTAACCTTCTCCTTACTTTCGTTCCTGTCGTTCTATTTCTGCTGCTATTGTAGATATCCACCAATTATCCTTTAAATCTATCCATAGTGATGTTCCACAGAATTCTGTTTTATCCAAATTCTTTTCCTTTGATCTTTCCACTTACCAGATAGTTGTGTTTAACAGAAAACTAGTTGTTTTCAAATCTCTCGAAAGTAATCAGCTACTTCATCTATCTACTTTGAACAATCTTTCACCACAACATAATTTCTTCTTTGCACAACACAGCTCAACCCTTTTTCTAATTATCTAAACAATTCTTGGTATGTATTCTTTACTCGTGATCTCTTTATCAATCAGTAAGTATAACATTAATTATGTTTTTCTTTCACAAGTGTTCCTTAGAAGTATGAATCACATAATTTGGGGTGGCTTCCATATCACATTGCTAACCGTGATAAAGTGTAGTCTTGGGATTGTCGACTCCTTAACTCTCCTTTAACTCTCCTACTCTCCTACTCTAACTCTCTCCAATCTTTCTAGCCGTTGAACTGTTGCATCACTCGCCTTATTCTATTGTTATTACAAGTATCATTGCTTTTTTTTTAATTTTCACAGTCTTAGTCCCTCCTTCTAGTGGCAGGATTAAGTTCCTCGACTCGTTTTCTTCGACAGTCTCAATCCATTCTCTCGCCGTCACATCTATAACCCAGCACATTCATACTGTCATGGCTCATACTCTTAACATACTTTCTGGTAACAGTCTTGACACGTTTTTCTCACATCTTGGTTAACTATCCTAAAAAACAATAATTAGGAATGTATTATACGCTATACAGTTATGTCTTCTCTGTTAGAGTCAGACTTTTCTATTACTGATTATAATTTTGAAAACGCACCATAAAAAACCAACATAGAAACCACAAATAAAAACCAACTGGGTTATTTTCTAGTTGTGCTTCCAATAACAATAAAAACGTCTTTTTTAAAACCAAATCTACCCTCGTATAATAATACTATTGATATTATATACTATATATATATATAACATCATATAATATAATATTCTATCTATATTATAGGTTTATATATATATATTATATATATATAGTATATATATATATATTATACCACCTATACGAATAATATATATATCTTACTCCTTTCCCCATTAGGGGGATGAGGTGGCGTAACATCCAACCGGAAACAAGAAAAGTCTCTCACAAAGAATTTGACTTAATACTCGAAGGGAAACGTCCCTGTCCCTACAATCCCCTGCATACCTTAAGTGAGAGCTCGTTTCTCAGCCAAAAATACCACCATAGGGCTTCCACATAACATGACGACTCAACACTTACTCGTTTTTATGTTGTGTTTGAACACTTGGCGCCAGGTCCAACAATCATACCTACTGACACTGCGCGACAAATTTCCACTATCTCAATGCTCACTCTCTGCTCATCTCTCTCGTCTCTCTCTCTATATAATACTATATATATATATAATATATATATATATATACTATATGAATATAGTAGTATATAATTTAATATCATATATATATATATATATATCGTCATCATATATTATAATTTATATATATTTCAGTCGCTTCTCTATATTATATATACTACATACTATATACTATAGTACTATATAATATTAATAATATTATGTAGAGGATGACCAAAGCAGGATTAAAATTCATCTCTTAGATTTAATTATGTTTTATATTTTTATCAGCATTGTCATTATTGTTCTTTATCTATTATTAGTAGTTGGCCCCCAACCCCCGCTCCCCCCAATCCCACTATTACTACTGCGTGTTAACTAAATTTAAATTTCCCCCCTTAACTTTGACCGTCTTCAAGCTGTCAATATTTTTACTTACTGTTTTGTTACATTGCGAATTCACTTATTACATGTATTTTTATTTTTTATTTTTATTCGCATTTTCATTGTTATTTTTATTATTTATTATTTTTATTTTTAAATTTCTATCTCAGTATTATTATATATGCCCTTTCAGTATCCTGATGATGAACCATTGTATGGTTCGAAACGTCAAATTAATAAAACTATGAATTTTTAATCCTGCTCTCTCGCGTCATCCTCTTCATATTAATTGAGGTTTCCTCTAGGAACCTGACCTATAATTCAAATTCTTATATATACTATAAGTTAATAAAATAAAGTTTATAATAATATTATAATATATACTATAATATACTATATATATATATATATATATATATATATATACTATATATATATATAATATATAATAGGCTATACATGTAGAAATCAAACAAATCAAACGCTTAAAGTTTAATAAGTACAAGTTAGGAAGACCTTAGTTAATATAAAGCTGCAAATATATCAAAGTTCTTTAATAATTTTTCACATAATAAACATCCAGAAGACCATTTTATATGTGACAAATTTGATATATCTTTGCAGTTTATTTAATTTAACTAAGGCCTCCTCACCACTTGATTATGAGGTATATATATATATATATAATATACTATATATTATATAGTAATATCTATATATTAGTAATTATCTATATATATAATATAGTATACTATAGTATTATATATATATATAGCTACCTATTTGTATATATTATATATTATATATATATATATATTATATCATATATATATAGTATATATATATATCTATATATATTAGTATATTATATATACTATAATACTACTAATAATATATACTATACAATAATAAATTACTATAAATACTATATTTTATTTATATATATAGTATAAGTCTCTATTATACTATATATATATAATGATATATATATATATTATATCTAATATATATATACTATACCATCTATAAAATATCTATATATATATATACCACCATGGGAATACATACAATATATATATCTATATTATCATACTCTATATCATATAAATAATACATACAATATATTTGTAATATTTTATTCATATTAATATTTATTTTACAGAGATTATAGATCTAGTATACTTTAGAATACCTGTTTATAAGTATATTTATTATCTTATTACTAGGCTCTAACTGAATATATAACCAAGGTCATTTAATACGGTTTCTAAACCTATATCCTATATATAAATTTATCTGATATCTATTCACTATATATATATATATTATATATAATCTATATATAGTATATAGTCCCAGTTATTATATATAAGTATATTGTATATATAATATATATATATATATATATATAATATACATATATAATATAATTATACTAGATATATATATATATAATATAGTATATACATCTATATACGGTATATAAATATATTATACTATATATAATATATATATATATATATATATAATACTATATACCTAATAATATATATATAGTAATATATATATACTATATATATATATATATATATAATATACTATAATATATTATATATTATACATATAATATATATAATGTAATATATACCGCACATGTATATCTAACATATGTATTATATATAATATACTATATAAGGATATTTCTCTATAATATACTATAATATATATATATTACGATATATACTCATAATACTGAATATACTAAATTTCATTAGAAGTTCTGCCATATGTTCGAACTTCTCCCTAATTCTTTGAATTATATTCAAATTCTGATCTAAGATGTTTATGTATCTGAAATACAGATGTGGCAATATTTTTCGTGGAAACGGACTTATCAAACTTTGTCATTATTTTTTTCTGCTGAAAATGCTCAAAAAATGATGTCTTGCAAAACTCACATTTTTCTAAGTGAAATTCTACATTTACACTGTATACCCTCATTCTTGTGTTTTGTAATCATACTATATACAATTATAGTATCTCTATATATATATATATATATATATCGCTATATAATATCTATATATATATACTTACTAATATATTCTATTATAAATATATAGCTATATATATAGTATATATAGTCTTATTATTTGGCGTATCCATAGGGTAGGTAGGGTAGGGAGCTCCTTTTAGAAATATTTTTGAGTATTTCTCTTCTAATAAAATACAATTACATGGTAAAGTTACTACATTATTACGAATTTAAATGACGATGAGGACAATTTATAGTGGCTTTGCCTCCCGTTAATATTAGCCCTAGGTTAAATTTAGGTTCGAGTTCTGGTTAAGGTTAGAGTCTATGTAGGTTTAAGGTTAGGTTAAGTTAGGTTAGGATACCCCAAAAATTTAATGTAATTCTATCCCAAAAATTATAAAATAACGATACATTGAATATATTGATTTTAGCTTGGAGTCAACCACTTATAAACAGCCAAAAATGAAAAGAAAATATGACTTCATACAATCACCTTTAAGAAGATCGAGTAAATTTGGCAAGGAACACCAATACCAATAAATTAAATATTCCTTAGAAATTGCTCTAAATCAAAGTCTGTTAGTAAATCCTCTATCTTATTTAATGGGCGTACTTAAGTTTGCATTTTTCGTATAATATTATCCTGGGCCAGGCCGGTCATCATACCTTGCTGAAACGAGCGAAATATAATATTTGGAAAATGTGAGAATAGCACTCTTTTATTTCTCTCTCTCATCTCTCTCTCACTCTCTCTCACTCTTCTCTCTCTCTCACTCTCTCCTCACTCTCTCTCGCTCTCTCTCTCTCTCGCATCAGATTTCTCTCTCTCTCTCTCTTCTATCTATCTATCTAATCCTATCTATCTATCTATAAGAATTAACGAGTTAGTTCACTAACAGCTGACAGAGTAAAATGAAAATGGATAGGCATGAAGATGAAATTGTGTTTCCTGCTCTAAGTTTGAAGCTAATATGTAGCTTTTAATATATGTTTGCCGATTTATTGAATTAATTTTGTTCCTCAGCTTATCTTAAAGGTCTTTTGAGCCGTTTACCCACCTCTGTCATAGGATTGAAATAATCACTATATGCAAAGTAAGGTGTTTCTGTTCTTTATATTAGATAGATAGTCTACATTTAAAATTCTATATCAAAACTACTCTAAAGAACAAACCAGCTATTATACTTTAAAAAAATTTGGTGAGGCTTATATCCTGCTCGACGTTTTTGATAGAGTCAATCTCATTATAGTAATTCTTCACACGATACAGATAAAGGTTTGTAATAGATTCATGTTTCAAAATAACCGAGAAGAAATTAATTTATTTTCTCGCTCCATAAAAAATAAGTCAAAATCAGCTCTGTAATACTTGCACACATTTGTCAAAAATGTGTTTTTGTGTTCGTTATATTTTTTTCCAATAAATATTATCTACTCATCTCTATATATATATTCTATCCTATTATATATAATATACATATTTCATATTCTATATATCTTATATATCATTCATGTATCATATTATATCTTAATACATAGTTCAGTCTCTTATAATATCTATATATTACTTAGCATATATATATAGTTATATACTATATATATGATACCCAAACTACCCCAAGTGTAATCTTCCAGGTACGCCACGTTATTGAATATCTACTATAGTTATATATAAGTCTCTCAGTATTAGATATTCATATATATATATATATTCAGTATCTATATTATATATCATATAATATATTATACATATTCTATAGTAGTACTATACATATATACTAATGATATAACAAAATACTAAGTATTCCAAAGGCTGGCATTAATAAACCAAGTAAAAAAACAAACGTTTATTTACAATTTTTTTTCGTGTGCGTAATAAATATTAAACTTTTGTTTTGCGTGGCAATAAATCTGTAATAAAAATAATTAAATAAATTTCCGGCATTTTAAGAAAAAAAAAAGTCCATTTGGGTGACTGGAATTTCTTTTTTAGAGTTTCCCCCAATCGGAGTTGGGGTTCGAACAGTTTCAGCTTAATTAGTTCCAAGTGTATTTTCTTTTTTATTTCTCCATATCATCTATTCAACTGGCATGCAGAGACGATGCGACAGAAACGCAAACATATGCAAAAGACTCACCACTGAAAGATTTTGTCTAAGCTCCTCCAACCCTCCCTTGCTTAGAGTTTCTAATTTATTTAGCATTAAATTTTGTACTAAGAACGTAGAATGAGAACACAAAAAGAATAAAGGCATGTTTGATTTACGGAGATTCTGACAATATAATATCGATAGATAATAAGTAATCAAAAATCATAATAATAATAATAATTAATCATAAATAATAATAGCTAAATAATTCATAATAATAAATAATAACTAATAATAATGAAATTACACATATACTAATAATAATAATTAATATATAATTCAATCAATCAATAATTAATACATAAAACTAGGCAATAAAGGTCAATAAAAGACCAAATAAAGAAGCTGCCTTGGATATTTTCTGTTTCATTTACTCGCATTTTATTTTTATTCCATTAAAACTATAAAGACAAAATATAAAATCACCAAATTTTGTAGTTACTGTTCGTGGATCCATAATGCGATAGACCGGTGAAGTACCATATATATCTAATTTTCTCACTGTAGGTAAAATATACTAGACTTGTATTACTAAAACTTGATTTTAAAAACCCCGAAAAACTATAAAAGTAATATTAAAAAACTAACATTTTATACTTCGAATGCGAAACATGACTGGCCTTTATTCCCACTGTTTTATAAACATGACTGGCCTTATTTCCACTGTTCTAAACATAACGGCCTTTATTTTTCACTGTTCTATTCTTGAAGTAATATCACATATGAACAGATCTGCTACTTTTTATTTTTCTCAGAAACTGTTCTAAAATTAAAGTGACAAAGGTATGCTTTATCTCCTTCTGTTACACTTTCAAACGATGGAGACTAGATGTTTTATTCCCACTCCATGATTTCTTCTTTTCCACCGCCAAGTACTTTAAGAGCATGACTGTGAGAGGTCTTTTATCAATTCCAGTCCTTATTTCAGTAATTGTGTAATAAATAATTCTGTCCTTAAATTTAACTCTGTGTGTGTTCCTTCATTAATTTTATATAAATATCTAATTAATTACTACTGACGATCGGAAGAAAATTTTTATTATGACCTCATTTATCTTTGATGAATCTCTTAGATCTTGAATCTGTTTCGCCTTTCTCTGTCTAACACTTTTTGACACTCTATTCTCACGAAATCAAATTTAACTAGAAGAAGACTAATTTAATTATGTACTTGATTATAATTTTAGAGAAACTAATTTATTAACATAAATAATATTTTTTTTTAATGGGTAATGCTTCTTTAAAGCAAAAATTCATGAGTTGGAGATGTGACATAGAAAGTTGGATTATTTACTGGACTCCGTTTCGCGAGTGCAGCCCTCTCAACTAAAAAATGTTTTATCAGGCTTTTCTTCTCCGAGCAGGCAAACAAAAAATAGGGACGCCAACTACACGATAAGGCGCCACCGGATTCAATGAACAGAAAACAAAGATTTACATAAATAATAAATGGTATTACAAAAATTAAAAGATATAAAGCTAAAGTTTTATGCCTTCATGTTAAAATGTTTCAGGCTTCTCCGAGCAGGACGCCAACTACACTAGCGCCACCCCATGAACAACCGGAGCTTCGTCGAACTACGGATGTAAACAAAGAAGTTGGAGGACGCAGCTGTACAGCTGTTTCGTTTAGGGTTATTTTGTTTTTATGCTTTTTCTTTTACTCCCTATTTTTTTTATTCTCACTCTTAGCAGGGGATTGGAGAGTAAGGAAAGGGGGAGAGGATTTGAGAATAGGGATGGGGGATTGTGAGGGTTGGGAGTAGCAGATAATGGGGGTTTTACCATGGGGCTTAGGAAGTGGAATATATTTATTACTAAAAAGGTGGAGTAATAGAAAAAGCTGATTTTATATATATATATAATATATATATAGTATATTGTAGTGATGATAGGATAGTGAGTGTTATATTAGGACTTTCGTGTATCACGTACCTATACACCTATGTCACCTACTATAATTTTAGCTATATTATATACTATATTATGATAATAGTATCTATCTTTATAATATAAATATAATATATATATATATATATTAACTAGTCATAAGCTTTTCATAATTTATTTGTCATCAATAAATCAATTATCTGTTTAAAAATTTACTTCCTCTCTCTCTCTCTTCTCTCGTTCTCTTTTATCTCTGTACGTCTCTCTCCTCTCCGTCTCTCTCTCTCTCTCTCATCTCTGTCTCACTCTTTATATCGCCCCTTATAATTTTTTTTCATTTGGCTTAATTTCGTTGTTTTCGTGATATCTCACATTGATAAATACCAGCTTAAAGAAGATTTGAGACAAGTACAAACTTCAAACCGAAAAATTCTCATGAGATAATTACCTTGCTTATGCAGGAATAAGAGGTTAGAACAATTTATATGTCAAATCCTGTATAGAGTTTTCCGACAACTCAGACATCAATTATATAATAGTAACTATAAGAAAGGAGTCCTTAAAACTACTATCTATTTTTTTTTTACTCAACAGATACGAAATCACAAATTTTTTTGGATTTGAGCTCCAGAAGAATGGCATTAGCCGCACTCAAACGACATATGTAGAATTTTCGCTTCGTCTTAGAAGAGTACTTGAGAGGGCTGTTAGGAGGAAAGCCTTTTAGCTATGACCGAATTATTTCAAGCGTTGTGAAAAAATCATTGACTGTTCGATTTTAAATTATTTTTCCATGAAGAAAATCTGATACTGTCTATCAAGACCTTATTTAATGATTTTGCTTCATCGAAAATTGTATCTCATGATTTTCAATTTTTATACACTATTGAATTATATTTAGTAGTCAGTATTAGGTTGGTATTATTATATATGACATTATTATGAATTGATTAATTATTATTAGTTATTATTAATTATTATTATATAAATTAGTCATTATTTATATATTAATATGTTTATAAGTTAATTATTACTACTGGTCGCAATTGATAGGTATCTATTATACTATTGATTATTGCTAGAGAATAATGTAGAGATAATATTAAGTTTGTAAATATACTTATTAATTATTTTAGTACTACAGCTAGTTATATTGGATGTTTTTGGTTTTATGAATTCGATCATGATTAAAAGTATTATTATTGATATATTTAATATTCATCTCATTGTTGTAGTATAAGTATTATGATTATTTATTATTATGTATCTAATTGTATCAAAATTGAATTTATTTAAGTTAATATAGTTATTAGTTTTTTATGTTTTTTATTTATCAATATTATATATGATATATTATACCACCTAGATATAGTTTTCTTCTAAAAGCTTTATATTAATTATTTGTACGTAAGTATGTATATATATATATCTGAGTGTATATCATAATATATATAATAATATATTGTTTAAATTTATAAGTTATTTCATTTTTATTTATTGCCGCTGTAAATAATATAGTCTATAGGTTACCGCTGATGGTGTATATACAAATTGCTATAATTTTTAAATCTGATTTGAACTTTATTCCATCAAAAAACTTTGATAGTTTAAATATATAGATCTTGATCTATATAATATTATATATATAGTATTGTTATATTATCTATATATAGTATTAGATAAATATATATATATATATTATAATACGTATATAATATATATATATATATATTCTCTATATATATATATAAGCTATTACTGGGGCAGCTAGTAGGCAGGGCCATATTGCATGGAAATGACCTTGACCACCTACCTGAGCTGACTTGGACCTTCTGACGCTTTTTGCCTTTACCTCTTGTTTTTTGACGCTTGCGATCTATTTGATCGGCAAACTTTTGTACACTCTATGGCCTTCTTCTCGACTTTTATTTTGCCTTGGACCTTTTTCCAGGACCACCCTTTGATCTCCAGGGTCATTTTGGGCCCACGGTATTTTTGCACCCCTAATTTTTGTGGCAACCTAGATTTTAGAACCCTTCGAAGAAGGTTTCGCCCAGATACGGAGGCCTTCGCCCCGTCGTTAGCGTATTGCCCCCCTATTTACCCCACCGTAATTTTTTTCGTCATTGGAGGTCAAATTTTAGCCAAACTACGGATATATTTTTGAGATGTGTACATTAGGGTCATAGCCTTTTATTTTTTGATGTCTTAACAACGCTCTGGGGACATACACGACGTGTTCAGAAATACAGTGGTTCAAAGTTCTCGCGAGCCTTATGCTCCCATCCCGCATGTGTCACGACACAGCGAATGTTATATATATCGTATATTTATATATATATCATAAATATATAATATTATATTATATTATATTTATAGATATATATTTTAATCTAACATATTATATTTATTATATATATTACCTTATTTAAATGTATTCCTACACCTACAACAACACACACACACACACACATGGACACACGCGTAACACCTCACGTTTGACCGCTACTTCGAATTTTCCACCATCCTTCCAATCAGTGCTTATTTAACTCCTACATCTCAGAAGATCATTAACGTCTTTATATTGTTCGAGTTCCCCATCGGTCATAATCAAAATAGAACTGCGACCTCTCACTAAACGCGAGGCAAACCGCGGAATCCTTTTACACAACCTCCAGCGTGTACGACTTAGTAGCAATTATAATTTAATATTCCAGTAACTGACATTTCAATCCAATAATAATATATAAGAATTAAATTAAATACTATATAATTATATAATTAATAATAATTAAATAAAAATAATAATAATAATAATAATAATTAATAAGAAAATAATATAATAATTATAATTATATATAATATAATTATATTAATTATATTATTAATATAATATATATATATATATATATAATATATATATAATATACTATATTAATATAATATATATATATTATATATATATATATATATATATGTAAGAGAGAGATGCTGAGAGAGAGAGAGAGAGAGAGAGAGAGAGAGAGAGATGAAGAGAGAGTGAAGGTGAGAGGGAAGACAGTTCGTTTTGGCCGGAATATTTTGACAGCTCCTAGAAAATGGTTTTTAAATTTATTGAACATCGAAATTTTTATATTTGAATCCTTTATTTATATAATGAATTTTAAATTATTTAATTTATTAATTTATTTATGTATATACTTTTATATTATTATATCGTAATTTTATTATTTTATTTTATTTTCTGGTTATAGGTCCATAGAATTGAGAATCGCAACGTGAAACGAAATCTTTGAATCGAACCGTGAAAGCACGTTGAAAAATATGTTGTCATATATTTTTTCTTAACTTTCAAGGTTAAATTTTATTACATTTATTTATTCAAATTTTTAAATTTAATTGCTATATTTTATTAAATTTACAGTTAAAGCGACTATATTTTTCGTATTTAGTTATTTTTATTTATTATTTTATGGTATTAGGTTTGTTCCAAGCGAGCTAACACGTGCGTTATTTACGATCCAAACAGCGCACATCTACAAAGCGAGAGAGAGAGAGAGAGGAGAGAGAGAGAGAGAGAGAAGAGATAGAGAGAGAAGAGAGAGAGAGAGAGAGAGAGAAGCGAGATGAGAGAGTGAGAGAGAGAGAGATAGAAGATAGAGAGACTTCGTGTCATTATATATTATATATATATATATATAATATATTAAGTAATATATATCTAAATATTTTATCTTTAATTTAATTATTTATATAAAATATAGAATATATATTAAAGAATGATTAATAATAATTATATTATAAATCAATATTGTGAATAAATCAACTTCTAATATTATATGAATATTCACTTATTATATATCAACTAGTTGTTATGACAATAGATATGTATTCGGTCATTAGACCTTGGCCTGATACTCCTATACCCAGCCTACACCTTAGCCTAACCTAGACCTACCTGACCTAACCTATGTATCCTAACCTCGCCTTAAGCTAAACTTAAACAAACTAGCGTCACACCTAACACTGATACACTTAGTCTATCACCTAATCTCTAATATCACTGCACCTAGCCTCCACACTCGCCGCCTTGAGCTTCCTATCCAGTAACTGATGTCTTATCATTCTGGTAGGTACTGTGCTAGACATAGTAGTAGGTACCTTGACATGTACTGGATTCTATCCTACTTATTTCCATCCGGACACACACACACACACACACACACACACACGCCATTCCTATTACACTTATACACACATATCACTTATACCATTATACACTATGACGCCTATACACACATTCACTATGACACTTGCATTTTACCCATAGACACTTCCATTTACACTTATATCACAAGCGGTACAGAAACGACATACACACACCAACAGCACACACACACACATACATCACACGCCACATTACACTTATACATCACATTCAACTATAACACTTAACCACCATAGACACTTCACTTTACATTTACATCACTGCGACGCACATCGTGACCGGACGGTGAATAGGCAGGAATGGGCCGAAATCCCCAAGTTTTGCGCATCTTCATTTTAGGCAAACTAAAAATTAAATGTACATTTTTTATTAAATCTTCGACAGATACTTGCTAAAACTGTAAACTCATTACAAGAACTCTGTTTTATATTTTTAATAAGTACTTTTTATTTAAATTTTTCTAAAAATGCAAGTAAAGGAAGTTTTCCTGGAAATTGCTACGAAATTTTTATTAGCAACATAACTTTACAGACTTAAAGGCATAATCAGGTAAAATCAAAGTGTATAACCATAACACCTTAGGGGATTTTAGTGTTCTCTATGTGTTATCTGATTATTACTCTGTTTTAACTCAATGTTTACTCTGGGCCTGTTAACCAGAATGTTATTATATGCTGCATTTAAGCTTATATGTTTTACGCGCTTTTAACTCAACATATGTTTATTTAACATTATGAAATAAAAGCAGCAAGTCAGTAAATCAATAGAGTGTTTACCTTACACCTAAGGGATTAGTATGCGTTTGTTTTTACTGCTTATCTGCTTAACTTTACTGCTTTACTGCTTACACTTTCTGCTTTACTGCTTTAAAACTCTCTGCTTTAACACTCCGCTTTTACACTATGCTTTTACATACCTTAAGCAAGTAATCAGTAAAATCAATAGAGGTGTTACCTAATCAACTAGGGGGAATAGTAATGTCTTTTGTTTTAGCTGCTTTAAACTGCTTTATACCATGTTTTACTGCTTTAACTTTCCGCTTTTACTGCTTTAACCTTCTGTTTTACTGCTTTAACTCAATGTTTTACTGCTTTAGTACTTTCGTTTACTGTTTTTAACTCCGAGTATATTTTATTAACATTCATGTTTTTTATGTTTGTTTATAATACTTTTTTATTTATTTTGATTATTCTTTATTTATTCTATTATTATTATTTTTTATATAATTTAGTATGTGTAACCACCCTCTTGTTATTAATTATTATAGAATTAATATGACACTTATCACTATGACACTTTATAACTACGTCACATCTCACTATGACACTTATATCAACAACACACAATCAAACAGTCACAACACATCACAAATACATTACTACATATCATCGACATTCACTATGCACACTTTAATTCCACAATTCAACAATGACATCTTACATTTTTACCTAATTAGATTACAGCTTACATTTTCACTTTTATAATTCACCATGCGGATCAACACACACTATTCAGCATATGATACTTTATAACAGACACATTCACTATGAAAACTTACGATTTGTCCCATAGACTACTTTACATTTACATCATTACACTCTACACACGACAGATTTACTTAACATCTCTCAACAACAGAATTTATTACAATATTAATCACAGCAGTATATATACTATTATGATATATATATTACAGTTACTTTGACACCACGATTTTACTTACATACTTGCCAACACAGATTTAACACACACACGACCACACATTACTCACCACTACGCTATCATATATTATTATATGTATAATAATATGATAAGTAGTTTACCTTATGCTTAGTTTATAACGTATTATTATTAGAAATCATTATTATGTTTTAATAAACACGTACATTTATATTTAACTCATTCAAATATAACTAAATTTATTTCAAAGTTTCTTAAACTTTCTATAAAAATCCATTTGATCTTCATAGCAAAGATTTTTATTTATATCAAGTTTAAAACACTTTTTCTTATTAAATTATATAACTTTCCAAGTTTTTAAAATCGCTTTTTCTAAAAATTTTATGAAATTTTTATTAAAAACATATATTTTACGTAACCTATATTATAGCCAATAATCAGTAAATCAGATAAGGCAGACCCTCCTAGCACCTACGCCTCTTACATCAAGCTATGCTACGTTTTGTTCTTATATTAGTACTTACTGCTTTACACCATCTTTTTAAGCCATGTAATAAGTATAAAACGTACAAAGATTTACAGTCTCTTTCTCACTGCTAACAATAGGACATTATTTTTAATTAAATCATCTCAAAGTCTGAGATTTAAAAATAATCAATTTTCAATGTCTATATTGTTTAAAGAAAGTTAACAAATATTTCAATGTTTTATTAATAATTCTGGTCTTCTTGTATTTATTAATTATTTATTATGCTCGATGTACATTGACAATCCCTCACGAAGAATACACAAACAACCCGCACTCCTTAAGATACGTAACTGACTCTCTCTGAAAAAATGTGTTGAAGATAACTACTTGTAGGTTTCTAGTAATTCTTAGGTATAAATCCTATTTTTTGTAACCATCCGAGGCGATTTAAGCTAATGCCAGAGATCAAAAATATAGGTTTCAACTGAGAACCTTGTATAATTACATGTACAAATGTGGGCAATATTACGACGTTAATGGGCCTATACTGTAGGCTAAATTAGGATAAGGCCGTGTTTTTGTATAGACGAGGCTAAATTAACTTAATCCTAATACCAGGTCAAAGGTAAATCCCAGTATAGACAAGAATCATTTTATTATTAAATTTTTATAAATATGATACAACTGAAACTGGATCGATAAGATCATTTAAGCAGGTAAAAGGAAATGTTTTCCTTACTTGTGATTGTCGGGGTAATCCTTATACTCTATATGCACCTCGTATGTGATTGGTCGAGAATAATTTTATCGTCTTTTGAAAATTAACGTTGTTATCTTTATAAAAAACATGTTATGAAGCAGGTATGTGGTTTATGAGTTTTTTAAGATCTCAATACTCATTTTAAAATCATATGTATTTTAGCTGTTAGCCCGGTGAGACGAAGTTAATCGGATTTTATTAGAGACAGTTTTTAACTTTTTATAAGAGTATTAATCAATTTATATAGATAAAAATGTATTACATTGGTGAATGAAGTCATATTTAGATTTCACTAGAAATATGCTAAATCTTAATAATTATCACTAGTTTCATCAAGTCTAGAGCCCACCTGGCCTCAAGCATGAGCCCCACCTCGCAATAGGCAGCAAACCACCCATGAAACCCGCAAGTGTCGTCCGCCGGGCGTCCTCCGTCCGCTCGCGTGCGCCCTGCAGGCGTCAATATTTCCCGCGGCTGCGCCCGCCGAGTGCGGCCATCCGCAAGGCGCAATAATTTCCGCGCGAATATCTGAACATACATTTCTATGATTATATAGTAGATATATAATACTACATATATATATATAATACTATACATATCATATATCTGACAATATCATAGTCTATTGCATAATATATTATATATATATATAGGTAGAAATATATAAAAAATAATATTATTATTACTTATTGACGTGGTAGTGATGAGAGGTGGTGGTAGTACAGATTATTAGGTCTATGTAGTCATGATGCATATGTTGTAATTGAAGAGATATTGTTACTGTGTGCTATAAGTGTAAGTGTAAGTTTTCTTATGGTAAGGGTGTCAACTGCTTATAAGAATGACTCATAATAAGTGGTTCAAGAGATGACGCCATCAAAGATGTGTCATCAAAAATGAACCACCAAAGCTGAGATACAAAGCTTAAGTTATCAAAGTGAGTGCATCAAACTCGGAGCATCAAAATGCGAAGGTGCATCAGTTGAGGCATCAAAGCTGAGACAGTCAAAGTGAGGCAGGTAAAACTGAGGCCACAAATAGTTGTAGGTCAACAAAAGCGGAGGCATCAAATGGGGCATCAAAATGATCGAGTGGGTGGGCTCGTAGTGTGTAAGTGGTGTATGTGTGTGTTGTGTGTGTGTGTGTGCGTGTGTTGCGTTTTGTGTATGTGTGTTTAAATAATAATAACAATAATGCCAAATAAGATAACTAAAATTCATGAATAAAATAAAATAAAAGTTTGAAACATTCATTCCGTTATACTGTATTAACTGAAGTGTGCGTGTTCGTTGTGTGTGTGTGGTAGATGAGGGTGTGTGTGTGAGGTGGGATGTGTTGTTTGTGCAAGGTGTGTTTCTAAATTTAATGAGTATAACAATATGGCATTTGAAGTAAGAGTACCACTAAGTTATAATAAAATGAAATTAAAAATAAAATGGGTTTTAATAATTAAAATAATGATGATATATGTATATGGTGAGTGTGCGTGTGTGTGTGTGTGTGCGGGTATGCTGTGTGTGTATGTGTGCGTGTGCTTGTGTGTTATAACTGTTGTTTCTAAATAATAATAAACAATAGGCATGAAGTAGAATAACACTAAGTATAATAATAAATATAAGTATTAATAAATTCAGGTTTAATATTAGTATAAGTTGTATCTGTATAAAAAGTTGAGTAGTGCGTTTCTCATTTGTAGAAGCCCTTGTGTGTATTGCTGGATCAGATGTGTGTATGTTGCTGTGTTTCTTATAATATTTTCGCTGCGGAGATGATATATGCGCCTGCGGGCGCACTGCTGGAGCGGTGCGGGAACGCGGAAATTGGTGCGCCTGGCGGGCGTCAACCTGCTTGTTGGAGAGCATCAAATACTCATTTTTAAGGAATTGGGCGGAGTGGGACGGGGCGGGGACGCGTCTCGGGGCGGGGACTACTCCGCGGGTCAGACACCTTTGCGGGTCCGGGGTGTGGCCTGCCTGTCTGCGGGTGGGGCTCATGCTGAAGCCCTGGTGGTTAGCTTATAAACTAGTGAATCTACTATAAATCTATTCTAGTGAAATTAATAATTATTCCTCAATGTAAGTATTTAATGATCAAATATGAATACACTTAGTAAAAACTACAAACACTTTTAACCTAACAATCAGGATAACTTGTGCACCGGCTTAACAGCTTAAAATGGACTATGGATTTTAAAATGAGTTTGGTCTAAAAGAAAATAATAAAACACACACCTGCTCAAATTCAAGTTTTAAAGAAAAACGTTAATTTTCAAAAGACCGATAGAAAATAATCTCGACCAATTCAACTATCGAGGTCATGATAAGAGATATAGGATTACGCTCCGGACAATCAACAAGTAAGGAAAACATTTCTCTCTTACCTGCTTAAAGGATCTTCCTCAATCGTTCTTTCAATTCCAGGTTTGCAATATATGTATAGTAGAAAATACAGTAAATAGATACACATAGGATACTTGGTCTTACAGTAAGCGGAAGAATTTCACTTCGTTGATCGCTCTTGGGTAGTTTGATGGATTTAAATTAGCCCGTCCACAAGTATAAAGGCTTATCTAAAATTAGGCCTAATTTAGGCCTTAACGTAGTTATTGCGGAGCTGCTCTACATTTTACAGTCAAAAAGGTCAGATAAATGATAGTATCAATTAAGAGGAGTTATGAATGAGCTTTAAAGTGTTCCCGGGAACTCCTCGGGTTACAAAAAGGATTTATCCTAATTATTTAGACCATAAAGTAGTATATAATGTCAAGCACATGCTTTCGAGAGAGAGGTCAGTTTCGTTATCTGTAAACGGAGTGCGTGGTTGTTGGTGTTTTTTGTCTAGTGATGGATATTCAGTGTAACAAATAGATAATGAAGTAATTAATAATAAAGAGAAACCCCATTATTTAAGAAAAACTTTGAAATATTTTTAGTTAACATCGTACGAGCGAATAATATGAATGTAAGTGAATAAATTGTTATTTGTTATAAGATAGAAACTTTAATAGATTTTAATGGGAATAATACAGGACATTTATGTTATAGGACAGAGAAAGAACTTATTTTGCGGGTACATTTTATTTCTTCTCTAAAAGCTAAAGATGAGGTTTTGAAAGCAGCTAAAGTCAATAGAAAGAACGTCGTCATGGAGAGACTTGATACTTATGAGCGGGGAGGGGCATTGGCCTTGTAAAACTGATTTTACTGGAGGCTCTATATGCTTGAAGTGGTACGTAAACGAATTATGTTTTTTAATAAATTTCATAAAATTTTAGTAAAAGTTATTTTAAAACTTGAATAGTTATAAATTTATTAAACAAAAAGTACTTAACAGTTATCTAATAAAAGTTCTTGCCTATCAAAGCAAAAATGATTGGAGTTTGAGCTTAGATAGAAGTTTTGAAGAAACTTTGAAATAATTGTTTGAGTTTTATTTGACTTTGAGTGGATAAATATAAGATCAATGTATCGGTGGTATATAAATTTATAACTATAAAAATGTTTTAATAAATTAATCGGTTTGATAAGAAATGTAAGTGAGAGTGGCACGATGATGTTGCCACAATGAGGTGTGTGTGTAGTTGCCTGTGTAAATCTGTGTGCAAGTGTATGTAAAAGCTGTGTAAGTAAATCTGTGTTGTGTAAGTGGGTAAGTAAATCTGTGTGAGTGTAAGTAAATCGGTGTGATGTAATGTAATCTTTGTGTGATGTGTAAGGTGTATAATGTTAAATGCTGATGGACAAATGTAAGTGTTCATACGTGAATGTGTGTATAGAGCATCCATAGTGAATTTGTTGTGTGTGACCGCATGTTGTATAAGTGTAAATTGTAAGTGTCTATGGTAATCTGTAATGTGTCATAGTGTGAAGTGTGTCATAAGTGTCAGTAGTTCGAATGTGTGTATATGTGTAGTGTATTGTGGTGTTTGTGTGGTGTTGTGTGTGTGGTATGGAAGTGGTCAGGGTGAAGGGCGTATAAGTGTCATAGTGAATGTGTGTTCTAATTAATAATAACAATAGGCTCTAGGTTTTAGACATTTATAAGTAAAGTATAATAAATAAGAAATGAGATAACAATAAATAAAAATACACAAAATAAATAAAAGCATTAAAACAAAATAAAAAACTACTGGTTATTAATAAATTATGAGTTAAAACAGTAAAATACAGAAATTAAAGCAGTAAAAACCATGAGTTAAAGCAGTAAAACAGAAGAGTTAAAGCAAACAGTAAAGCAGAAACTTAAAGAAGTAAAGACATGAGTTAAAGCATAAAGCATTAACACAAAATTATACTATTTTCCACCGCTAGTTTGTTTAGCGCGGTTAATCTACTCTGTATTGATTTACTGCGATTTACTGCTTTAAGGTAATGTTTAAATGATAAGAGTAAACTGTAAAGTAAAGCAGAAAGTTCAAGCAGTAAAGCAGAAGTTAAACAGTAAAGCAGAAAGTTAAAGCAGTAAAGCAGTAAAACAAACGCAATAACTAATCCATAGGTGCTAGTACACTCTATGATTTCTGTTTACCTGCTTTAGGTATGTAATGCTGTAATAAATATGTGTCAGCTTTTAAAGCAGTAAAACTATATGAGAGTTAAGTCGTGTAAAAAACGAAGTAACAGCAGCAAATCCTTTTTTAAAACAAACAGTAACAACTGTTTTACAAGGCCGACTAATCCCCTTGTTGCTATTTAAGGTAAATGGTACTATGATTTACTGATTTCTGCTATTATCGGTCCTGTCAAAGTATATTGGTTTTATAAAATTTCGTTCCGCCAATTGTCCGCACAAATTTCTTTACATGCAATTTTTAAAAATTTATAAATTAAAAAGTACAAGAAATATACAGAATGGGTTAATAAGTTACAGTTTTAGGATCGTAGAAAATGTTTTTAATAATAAATGTTTAAAGTGTGTAGATAAAGCAGGAGATGGGCTATAAATTGCGGTCGTCACATCAAGCTCTATTGCTCATGAAGGACAAAGGGGTTGGTGCACGGCGCTTGATTGGCTGTTTTATAAAGTGTGTATAATGCCGTGTAAATGTAGTGTAAGTGTGCTATGGTGAGTGCAATAGGTGTCTCAATTAGCATGTGAATGTGTGTAATAAGTGAAGTTGGGTGTGTGTTATGTTGTGTGTTGTGTGTTGTGTGTGTGTGTGTTGTGTTGTGTGTGTGTTTGTGACCGCGTTGTGTATAAGTGTAAATGTAAATGTTCTATGGAAATGCAAGTGTCATAGTGAACTGTGCTGGTAGAAGCCTGGTGTCATAGTGAATGTGTTTATAAGTGAATGTGTGTATAAGTTCATAGTGAATGTGTGTGGTGTGTGTGTGTGTGTGTGTGTGTCCCGGAGATGGAAATAAGTTAGGATAGATCCATACAGGTCGAGGTACCGTACAGTGACCTCCATAGTTATGCATGATACCTATCTAAGGGCTTAGCAGAGATTACCTTGGATGAGCCTCAAGCGGGTGGAGGTCAGGTGCAGGTGTGAGAGAGCGGTTGGTAGGTAGGCATAAGGGAAATATGGTGTACGCCTAGGTTTAGGTTTCAGGAGAGTTATAGGAGGATTGGAGAGTCGCCGGAATATCTCCGCAATACTATCAGAGGATTGATTGATGGGGTTGTTCGATAGCTTGTCTTGATTATTTGGGTACTAATCGTGATTGAATGTCATTGTTTTGTCTCAGGAATAGGACTGGTAAGTGGCGAGGCCTCCTCGTGAAGTTGCATTTTTTTACGTCTAGGTTAGCGTTCTTGAGTTTAGGGAAATTCGGGATTGGTCTTGATATTTTAACGGAATAATCTTGGTTTTAGGTTTGGTATGTTACTTGTATTGTTTGGGGTTACATGGTTGATTGTGTGTAGGGTTTGATGCCTGTTTAGTTTTTTGAGGTGTCAGGGCTTCGGTGCTGTTGGTTTAGTAGCTGGTTGTGATGGAGGCTCTAGCAGTGGTCATTTCATTGTCATCGGTTCAGGCGAAACTAATATCAAATGGTTCAATGAGAATACAATGGTTAATAGTAGTAATAATAATTACAGTGGTATATAGGGAGTAGCGGAATTTTATAAATATACGTAATAGGTAGACTATTAAATAGTTGATCTGAAGTTATTCGAATTAGTTGCCTTATTATAATATATTATATTCGATATATGATATATTATATATATAAATATATACGATTATAATATTCCTTTATATATATTAGTATATATTGTATATATATATTACTGACTCTCTCTCTCTCGCTGCTCGTCACTGTTTATCTTGTCGATCATTCCTCCTCTCTTCGTGTCCTCTCTCTCTCTCATAATCGGGTAGGTTCTCTCTCTCGTCTCTCTACTCTGGGGACATCTCCTCGTGTGTTTCGGTTGGCACGGGGCTCAGTACTCACTTCGCTATCTCAACGCTTTGTGTCTGGATGACCAACCTTAGTTTTTCTCATTTGCTTCCACTGCGGTTAGTTGAACAACCTATCGTACTCCAGGGTAGTGGGTTGTTAATTTCGGATTATTTTGGACGGCTTTCTTCCATCCTCTGTGTCAGATTGGATCTCAAGGTCCCGGGCTGGCTTGTTGTACTATTCTCTTTCGTGGATCTTTCTGCTCCATCGTCTTAGGCTTTTTTGGGGTTGATAGAATGCGCAATCAGGTTTGGATCGGGGGGTAAAAAAAGCCACGGTGTTAGGCTCGCCTGGACAAAAACCTATAACGATAAAATAAAAATAGAAAATAGATCGTATTACTCGCGCAGGTTATGCAGGTACGAAAGACTGCATAATCTGAGTTTCGTAAACAATAATTACAAAATATGGGGTGTGATGGTGTAAGGAATTGGTGAGGAATGGAGTTTATCTGGAGGTTAAGAAAGGAAATATCAATTACATTGACAATGAAATACGCTTGAGGGTAGTGTGGTTGTGGTGTGGTTGTTGTGGGGTGTTGTTTTGGTGGTGGGGTAGTTGCCACATTGGGTTAAGTGTGCGCCGTGTGATGTTAAATGATTGTTAGATCGTACACCACCACCACCTGTAACTTCGCCGGGCGGGTGTTAGGGGAAGTGCCAGTCAGTAGGAGGAGACCAGTAGGTCGTAGTCAGCTATACAATGTAGCGTAGAAGGATGCATTGCCTGTGATGGAATTTTGTCTATATGGAATACTGTTTCCATTGGAGGACTGGCGTAGTGTGGGCGATTTCTCTCGTGGCTCTGAGCAAAATTTTGATGGTTTATTGATTGTCTTTGTAGAACCATGAAGGTGGTTATTTCAATTCAACTGTGGTATTCCCAGTTAATTGTTACGGTTTTTCTCTTGGTTTTTTGTTGTGTTGTTTGGTCTGTTCCAAGGTTTGGGTGGTTTTTTGGGTGTTTTGGGTTTGTGTGTGTTGTGTGTGTGTTTTGGGGTGTTGTTGGGTTGGTTTGTGGTTTACATGTTGTAAGAGCGAGCACTCTTAACGTGTCTTGTTGGGGGTGAAGGGATAGAAGCTTATATGGTCGGTGTTCGCTTCTCCGGCTGGAGTTGGCTGAGGTGTTTTTTGTTTAGCGTAGGGGGGTGTGGTGTGTAGGTTTTTGCGTTCAAGTGCCAGTGTGTGATGATGTTGTTGTGTGAATATTATTATTTTCTGCGGTGTTTTGTTTTGTATGCGTTGGTGTTTGGTCTCTGGGTTTTGTGTTGTTAACCTGTGGTTTTGGCGAATTTCACAGATTCCGTTGACCACGGTGGCGATTCGTTTAATCACCGAGAGACTTGATATGGGGACAACAGAAAATAAAATGCACACAAAATACATAAAAATACTAAACGTTAAAATAATCGAAATCAAGAAATTAACCTACACGTATAAGATTTTCGAGGGATAATATGTACCAAAAAATTATAACCATGATTTTTGAGTTCTTAAATATCGATCAAGAATTTAAAGCAAAACTGATTCGGTCGAGGAGATAAACCGTCTGCGATTTTGAGTACCTAAGCTGTCGAGTGGTTTGGGTGACGGTCGGTAACAAAAAAAACAAAAATAATTATTCAAACATCAGTTGGCTTCTAAACTACTGTGTAAGGTTTGGCAAATGCTTTGGTGTTTCGGTAATAATTGGTTCCGCAATACGAACTGTGCTATTATTAACTACGTCTCCCAATTCCCACACGTAAGACTCGCACGGTATTTGCGGGTGTCAAGTGAGTTCCCGACTCCTTCTCTCTCTTCTCATCTAGGGGGGAAATTCCACTATTAATTGTCGTTCTTCGTATCTCTCTCTCTCTCCACTCGTCGAATTGTTGCGTCTTCAATATGATATAGATCATATATATACTATATATGATATAATATAATATAATAATATATCATATATATTTTTAATTTAATCTGTATATATATATATAGATATTTAATTATATATTATCATTATAGTAGTAATATTATCATTATATATTAAGTAATTATTTATAATTTAATAGATAAAACGATTAATTACAACGTTATTATATTATTATTATTCACTTATTATTATTTATTATTCATATTTGGGTCATTTCACTAATAATTATTAGTTGGAATATAATAGAAGATAACCTATTGCAACGGTGTGGTTTTTCTCTTAAATGGAATAGTATAGTACAAATATTTATTGTATTCAATATTATTATCATGGGGAGATGATGATAAGTATCCGGGGCGAGGAGCATGTATAGATTTTGTTAATATACTACCGAAGAAGATGCTGCGAAAATTAAAATAAAAGCCTTGTTTTATGGGAATAGTTCTTAAAGCAGAGAGACTTAGCTCTACTATTGAATGTGTTCTATGTATTGCGTTCCCGGTAGCATTGCCGTGTTGTTGAGATGTATAGCGTAAGCGGAGGCTGTGGAGGTGTGGTAAAGCAGGTCCCCAGTTCTGGGTTTTTTGCCTTCGGTAGTTCGGGAGCATAGGTATCGAAGTTCTGCTTACGTAATAGCTTTTGATGTTCTTATGACCTTCCAAAAGGGTGCAGACTCGAAACAATCGACTGAGTTAGTAAAGAAGTGGGCCGTGGGTCTGGTGTGGGTTATATAAATGCGAATGAAGTGCAGTAGTATGAACTTGGGTGGAGGTTCGTTTGTGTAGAGTAGTAGTGGTGTAGAGAAGTGCGCAATATGTGCGGGTTAATATGAGTCGCGGTGAGAGCAATGTGATGTGGGGAAGTCTTTAGTCGTGTGTACGCCATTGTCCTGTGTTTGTAGAAGAAGTATGTAGCGTATAGCTGGGCTTTTGGGTTGGGAGGTGGTTTACAGGGTTAAGGTAAGAAAGTGAGGTGTGGTGTGTAGAATTGCTTTTGAGTCGTAGATAGTAACTGGGATGGTGGTGTGAGGCATTTTAATAGCCACA
>JABUQX010022264.1:0-10000 GCA_015478945.1 Trachelipus rathkii
AAAGATATTAAGAAAGATTTGTTCCTCTGAAATGTACAAGCCTGTCTCAATAGGCAACTCATCATTGGATCCATAGCCGGTATGAGTATTTTCATCAGAGGCAGCATCACAAGGGAAAACACAAAGAATATTGACTATTATTGCTATAGGCACTTGTCTACCACCAATAATGCTCGAATACATGGATTCTGTTGCTGTAGAAAGAAAAGTCACTTATATACTCTACTCAGTCCTTCCCTCCAACCAGCAACCCCAAACTCGCCCGTATGTTAACCTTTGCAGTGAAGCTCATTCTTACCCTTGAATAAATTATAAATTCAAAATATTTTTGGATGGTGATTGTTACCTTCTAAGAGTGACTGATGAGTTATGTTTTTCATTCTATAGCACTGATAGATCAGTCGAAGTTATAATGCCGGTAATTGGCGCAAAATTACATTAAATTCTAGTGGACTGATATTTTTCGCAATGGAAAGTGGACAGTGACAGGAGGCTCTTATGTATATAATTAATAATAGCTAACGGAACGAAATATCTCTCTCTACACAAATTTCTAACATAATATTAAGTATCGAACATAGAAGAATTTACACAGAATGAACCAAAATATATGTTCTAGTGTTGATGTCCAACCACTGGTTGTTAAAGTTAGTATTTTTTTGCTTGACAGTCACTTTATATAAATAAATAATAAAATACATTCAGAATTTAAATAATAAAATAAACGCTTTGTTTCACAACCTCAAAAAAAAAAAGACCTACCTCAAAAAAAGTATAAATTTCCCTAAAAAGAAAAAATAAACGAGTAATTAGAACAGTTAGTTTAATCCATAAGTGCAGTACAGTCTAAAAACACCATTCCAACTTATACCATACTTCACCGTTTCTTAATCGGTGATAAGGATGAACTGGAGACAACTTCTACGCAACAGAAAGGTAGACTCAGGGCGTAGGTAATAAAGTGAACTAAAAATGAAGAAAGAACAGAGATATGTAGGTCTAGAATCATATATGGAATGGTATCATCCTACGCCCACTCTCGTTTCACATTTCAACTATATCAAATGCCATCTCTCATTCCACAATGTATTACAGCTAAGGAAAAAAACAAAAATTACTAATCACACATCCTATATTTTACTGGTTCATGATCAGTTCTTCGATATGGGTGTTTGGAAGATTTAAAGAGGAGTATCCCGGAACTTTTTTGGAATTTCACCTGTGACTTTCAGGCATAATTTATTACACTAAGTATCGCCTGACTTATCACCTAGTACCAAATTTTATTAGTTCCTCCTGTCTTTACCCCTGACTTTCCAGAACAGTGTGGGACCGACTGGAATCCAATCAAAGTCTTTAGAGATAAATTATTGTCAAAACAGTGTACTCTTCGATCACTAAAACTGTAATTTAAAATTAGCTGAAATGAAAGAAAAACCTAAAAAATTTCAATCATTTCAAAAATAAATTGACAAGTAAACCATGTTCAAAGAAATTTCCTTCTCCCTAAATAACTTCTTGCTCTATTCAGTGCCTTAACTTCGATCATTTCTCGGCTTTTGTAGTCGAGTTAGCATAATACGGTATGATACACTATAGCTGTATGGAGCACACAAGCTCCTAAATTACTCACCGGATAATTAGTGTAGCAGTAGTATTAAGACATATAAAAAGTTATATCAAGTGTAAGAAAATATCTATTTTAGGTTATCAAATAAAGATACTTGCTTGGTATAGCTGTTTATATAGTTCTTTTTAAAGAACTTAACAATTGGGAAGAGAGAATAACACTTCTACTCTCCAATTTATATATGTCAGTATTACAATAATCTGTTAATGAGTAATGTGATGTCAGCTTATCTGCATGTTGGCAAGGTATTGACTGTTATGTACATCGTGTAGATTTAATTATTTATTATTTAATACCCATGTTTCTGGATATCACTTGATAATTTATGTTAGTGTTAATGGTATCACAATCCTTCATATTAGTGTGACTTGGACACTGCAAGGTCCAACTTGGCTGTATAATATTTTATTAAATTAGAAAATTGTCATGTAGCTTGGTAGCTATTGTGGATTATTGTAATGAGTCTAATTATATTAATGTTAAGGAAATTTAAATCTCGAGAAAATAAGCACTATCAAGTAATAAATGATTATAAAAAATTCCCGTTTATTACAGGGATTAGGTTGACACTTGTTTTTGGTCAATATAATTTATAGTGGCGTTATGGAGATACTAGGAGAGATTACTGAGAGAGATAAAATGCACTCAAAATATGTTGTAGCTCATGATAAGGAATGGTCACATTATTTTTTAAATATCTACTATATTTTTTACAAATGAGAATATTAAGACAAAATATAATCAAAATTTCAATTGTCTTAATACTAATAAAACTTAATATTTAAATATTTCCCAGGCATTATTTTATAAATAATACTTATATATATAAAGTAAGAATTAAGTTCATGGATAATTTATCATCACCCTAAAAACTCATATATACTAATAGTTTCACACATATATAAGAGCGTGGTATATCGGAAATCTTCAGTCTAGAAAACACCCCTAACTCGCCACTTTTTTCCTGGCTCCTCTAACCCTAATGGCTAGAAGTGGACCTAATTTCCAGTAAAAGAAGCCTTGATGTATGCCCTATAAGTGTCTAGATCGACAAATTGGGTTCCTGTCGTGTGCTATCACACATCTTCGAACGATACTTCCTAGCCTTCACGACACCAGCGTTCCTTTATTTCATTTCTATTTATAACTTGGTAGATAGTGGCTATGGCCTAACATCGGCCGCACACTTACAAATAATTTTATTTTAAAGAACTTTTGTTATTTAAAATTCATAACGATTCTAACACAAATACAAAATACGATAAAAAATATAAGTAAATGAATAATGTGTATTAAAATAAAAAATGCTTTATTTGGTCGACACACCTCCTATTATGTTTCCATGTGAGACTTATGTCACTCTCTTCAATTGTACCTGCACTGCCTATTTCCTTGTAATGATCACATGGATTGGTGAATAAATAAAAACACTGGTTGGACCAATAAAAAACCCAGTCAAGGTTTTTTTTTTTTTTTTTTTTTTTTTTTTTATTTTTTTTTTTATTTTTTTTGAGAAAAAAATTTAAAAATATTTACCAATTGAATTACGATTGTTCATTTTTTAATATTTAACAAATTATTATCCAGTACTACAATTAAATAATTAATTAGGTGTCTGCAAACTGTTAACTAATTATACCTTAATATTATATATAATTTGTAACAGACTTTGTCCACTATTTCCTAACTGAGCAGCGAAATAATGTCATTTCTCGCTAATATTTGTATGTGAAACCTTGTAAAGTATAATATAGTTATTGTCTCATTGTAGATGTGAGCTATTACTTTTGAGTGTTTTATGAACCAACATTTCGTACAAATATCGATATATGTGTTGTGCAGACCCTAGTGACCTCAGATTGAAGTGAACTCAGACGCTGTTCCGAGTGCGCCCCATTTTTAAATATCTCCCCACCGGTATTCGTAAATGTTATTAATTCTCTCGGTGTTAACAATGATTTTTTACCGGAAATATACCACTCTAGTTTTACACATTGATTATTAGAGTAGCGTTTTCCGGATTAATGTCCCAAATATTTATTTGTCCCTTATTTCCAGGAAAATAATAATTCCAAATTCCCGTAAAAGATGTATTATTGGATCACTTTTTTTTATTGTATGTAATTATTTGGCAAAAAAGGTTAATTTTGGTATTAGATAGTTTTGGGACATTTTTGAAATGCAAGGGGATACATGCTTAACGGTTTTTTTTATAACATTTTGTTTTTGGGTGTGAAATCGATTATACGCTAGCGAAACCTCCACGGCACTATAGATCCGCCCCTGAATTTCTCAGGAGTCGGGGAGTCTCTCTCGGCCTCTAGTGGTACTACGGGTGTGGGAAACTATATCTCCCACCACTCGGGGATGGTCTCCCGGAACCCTCCCCACTCTTTTGGTTATTGGGATGTCGCGGGGTTTCGTGCGTACCTATCCCCCTCGGGGTAATAATCGTCCTCCACCCCGTCCATCCCCCATGCGGCTCGAGCCCCTAAAAAGGCGTTTATAAAAAAAAGCACAATTATTTACCCTTTCTTCAGAGTGGGGCTCGAGCCGAATTGGGGGACGGAGGAGGGACGTTTCATACCCGGAGGGGATTCGGAGGAACCCCCGCGGACACCCAAAGACCCAAAAGAGCGAGACGGTATCCAGCAGACTCTATTCCGGAAGGGGGGATTACGTCCCCACCGTAGTCCACCTAGGAGGCCGAGAGACCCACCGATCTCCTGTACGATAGAGGACAGACTACCCCTCGCGGTATTTCGATTAGTATGATACCCAAAAAAATAAGAGTCTATAACATCCCATATAATAATGAAGGTAGCTTTAGGGTACCAATCCTATTTCGTACAATCAACTATTCTCCGCACTTTCATGTATAGACCGTTTCTGTGCACACCGAGTTGCTGTGTACATCTTTTGAATCGTGTGGCCTTCCGCAATCTTTTGTACGGTCGAGTTGGTATTTAATAGTATTGACATAATTTTCGCTTTAGGACAATTTTTTAAACTTTTTTCGCATTTTCCTAAAAAAAAGAAGAACAAAATCCAGACTTTTTCAATTACTTTAACCTGTCGGTGCCGGGAGCAAGTGGATATAAACGGTATAGCATATTTCCAGTAATGATACGAGTTGAGTTAGGCGACCGATTTTAGCAATTCAATTTTTTTTAATAGAACAGTTTTTATAGGACTAGTAAATCAATTAGCTAAAAATCGGTGCATTAATTTCACGAGTTATCCCCTCCGCATTGACTTTACTAGACCCATTAGTTATAATATAAAGTTTTTATAAAAGATCTTTTCTTGCATACAGAGCACCAGTTTCAAGTTCTCATTAACTATCGTATTTTAGCCCTTTAACGTAATCATATTTGTCCTCCATCTATACAATTAGTGAAGAGGTGTCATAAGCCAATGTTAGAATTACCTGATTACAGTATGACCAGCATTATTTGTGATTGGAACACTCTGAAAGACTTTCATTACTCTAATTTAATATGTAACAATATCTTATAGAACCATTACAACAATAGGTGAGTTAAAAGCTCACTTTTTCGTTTTTGCCTATGGTGCTATTACAGAATACCGTAAGCAAAATGTTCGAGTGTGCTTTCTGTTTTTGTCGAAAACTTAGAGCACAAAAGTCAATGAAGAACATTGCTCACTACAAGCGTAAAAGAATTTCCTGAAATCTGTGAGGCTTGCTATTACCCGTGCTTGCTGAATTTAAACAGTTCTTACGAAAAATGTAAACAAACAAGATGGAGACGTGGTGAGTACGGTATTGAATTTAGAGAATGTTTCATTCAATAAAAACAGCTTTACATGTATATTTGCAACGAAATTGATAAACTTTATCACAAAGTTGATCAATTATTTGTAATCCAAAATTAACCATCTGCTCATATTTTTATTTATGTCCTCAAAACCACGTAAGTTGCCCATCACAACAGCTGATCTCCAATCTCCGAATTTAGTAACAAAAGCAAGCAATGTGATGATCGTTTATGGCGCTTATAGTATCGCTGCTAAAAACTGGATTGTAAACATCTTCTTCATCGTGAGAACGCTGTGAATAGCCACAGGAAATACACAATCACTGGAGATTACACACTTCTTTAATTGTTGTTATGAGCTCTGTGTAGGAACTTTTTTTTCTATTTCGCCAGCTAGTTAGGGTTCTTAAAAAACAAATCGATATATCAACCTATTAATTACATTATTTCTTCTCATTTACTATTCATAATATTCTGATATAATAATGACTAATCCATTAAGGAAACTGACCCATATTATGCACTCAAAATCTGTTAATGACTGTATCATTCTAGCATTAAAAAAGATTAAAAATCTTTATCCCTTCTGCCCCCTGGACAACCACTGACGAAGTGGTAAGAGCACTCTCTCTTTCTACCCCATTTAATATATACTAGTTCCTCCCCGAATCTATAATTAGACGTTAAAAAGAGGTTTAAGTACTTTTAGGCTTTTTCGACGGGACTACGTAGGGGAGGGCCGTTTGATCGCCTGGAGGCTTTAGTTGACCTTAGTTGTTTGGTAGATAGAAAACTTTGTCAACACTTCCGGCCTGCGTGTGAATATCGGTCAGATCTCGGCTATCACGAACTGCTATCTCACGATATGCGTCCTCTCTCGCGTGCTGATCGTCTATCCTCGTCTCTCTCTGTCCTCTCGTCTCTTCGTCTCGCTCGTCGGATCTCGTACTCTCTTCATACTCTCTACGTCTCGTCTGCTCTCTCTTCGTTTCGTCGGTGCTGTCTCTCGTGCTCCTGCTCTCGTGCTCTCGTGTATATGTGAGTAGACGGTCGTCATCTCTCTCGAGCATGTGGGCCCATGGGTCGGACCTATGAACCTCTCCGTATCATTTCTCCCTTTATTGCGATTTTTCTTTGATTAGATATGCTGTGTCACCATTGACTGGAAATCTAAATAAAATTAACCAAATAACCATGTTTTGCGTATCTGTACCTAGAGACAGTAGATATTCCCATGTGTGTTGCAAGACTGACTCGCGTGCTTGTCCCTGTGTAAGATAACTTCAGAGTTGCTAAAACAGAATTTCGACACATCCTGTCTTGATAAATGAATCATCGATGTTTCCAGTCCTTCAGAACTTCAAAGGAAATCCACCTAGGAACATTGGAAGGCCTTCATGGTGATATCAATGCTATGGAATGACCTATTATTAAAAGGAATACATATCAAGTCCCATCATGTCAAAGTTCGTCTCACAGGCTGTTTAACAGGATCAGCTATCTTCAGCAAAAATAGACCTTCAGAAGGCAAAACCATAAATATTCAATTCAAAAGACTGCCATTACAACTCCTTTCGTCCCTGTTTTGAATACTTTCACAAAAATGATATTGAAGCAAAGGCTTGGAAGAATGCCGGTGCGAGTTTTTATCGATTAATGTACTCCATTTTCAGACGCTCAATTTGTATCCGTTTACTCGGAATATCTACTTATATTTACGGTAATGAGGTCAGCAATCTCACCAGAACAGCATGCAAGAACATCTCGGGGCGCAGTTTCAAGGCTTCTTTCAAGAAAAAATTCTTTCAAAAGAAGCCAATCTCCTCTTAGTGAAAAGATAAATAAATTTTTAAAGTCTCATTCTCTCAACTATTTGGTAATATTAAATTTCGCTCAGCTGAGCTTTTCCAAAACTTAAAAAGAAGTCAGAAGTTGATTATCCAATACCTCCTCTTTCATCGAGATTTTCAGCAGTCTTAATAGATCTTGGATAAATGAAGTAGTTGATATCTATCAACCCGTTTCATTTCTGTTATTGCAAAACTCGTTCTTTCCTTATATCAGAAAAAGGAAAATACATTCTCCGATATAGGTGTATCTTTCATCGCTATAGTTCAAGTACCCTATTCCATTGAAATCAAGAATCAAACCTCCAAAACGCGCACCAACTCTTCCTTTTTCTTTGCCGGATCGATGTTACCCATCTTCAACTTGTAAAGGATAGTAGCCAGACTTCTATTAGAAGCAGTCCTACTTATCTGAGTGGTTTGATGAACAGCTGTAGCCCTATGCTCTTTTCAAAGAATGATTCAAACAAGCAATCCAAATGAAACCAAGATTTCTATCACCACCTTCTAAGCCGCTAAATATTCTGTTCTTCATTTCAACAATATAATTAAGAAGGAAGAATGCCATCTTGTGCACTGATCATCAAACTATCGTCGTCTGCAGCTTTCGTTAGCAGCATGTAAGAATATCAAGTTAAAAGTGATCAGGCTAACACGTCATTTTTCTGGTGCTTAACAGAATACGTCTCTTCAATGACCTACTTGAAACTACCTGAGTTGTTCTTCATGCTGTTCTGGCATGATTGTGACTATGAAAAAAATTACACAAGTCATTAATAGATAGATGGTAGATAGTAGATAGATATAGAAGTAAAGATTGATTCTACAAATGTTGATTCAAATGTGATTGTGCATGTGGGGTACAAATGATATAGGACATAGAAGTCAGAAGATAATTCTAATAGACATGTAATTTATAAGTGAATTGATCAGATAGAATGTGGAAATGATAGTGGAAGAATAAGGTTTAGTCACTATGATTACTTAGGGTATTATTACTCATGTAGAGTTATAGGGCAGTATGATCTCAGAAAAATATGGGGAGTAGGGTCACTATTACGGTTATAAATCCAAAGTGATATATGTTTCACAACATATTAGTATTATAATGGAAATGAGTAGGAAAAAGCGATGATATATTACTATAGGTGATATTAAAGATCTTTTTCGCGGGAATGAGATTCATTGAGTCGTAAAGGATGTTGGGCTTTAGTATCGCATCCATATATTGGCAAGCGGACATTTGATTTAGCAAAACACTAAAGAACCTAATTTCAGTTTAAATTGTTGGCGCGGCTGAACGGGCCAAGATCAGTGATACGAATTTAAATAGTAAGACCCGAACGAATGAAATTTAAATATTTAGATCTAGCCTTTATAAAAAAGATTGCTTTTCCCCATGGTCACCTAACTCACCAGTCCCACTAAATAGACTCCCAATTACTCTCTGGATAACTCTCACTACGCTAAATTTTTGCCTCGTCTATCTAATACACACACCTCACGACTCTGTTTCTCTCGTGATTTCCGCTTCTTACTGAAGTTCGATTATAATAGCAGGTATGTTACACAAAAAATAAACTCTAAAATCGTCTATAGCACATTTAAATAAATAAACTCAAATTGGAATAGCACATTTTCTCCTATATGCAGAATGCTTATTGTTGACAGCAAATTGAGATCATTATGCTCACTAGCCGCTGTAAGATTAATAGGAAATCGTGGAATGAGCTCACAAGTGGCATTCTTTCTGAGAGTATAATCTATCTCGCGATAAATGCACAAATTTATACTATTATTTAGTGAAGCTCACACTGAAAGCTCAATTGGAAGAGTTAATGAGTAAGATCAATTTACAGAGTTCATATATAATATAGAAAGAACTTATTCAAGAATTTAAGTATGAAGAAAATAGCATTAGATTAATAAAAGTCACAATAGTATTTTTGCAATAGAACCTAAGCTTGAGAGGATGATGACAACGTAGCGAGGAAAGCACAAGAAGGTTTGTTTGTTTGGATGTGAGTAGGGGTCTTATTTCCAAATGTATATGAACGCTTTAATAGTTCTCATAGGATATAAAAAGTAAATTCTGTATTTGATTGAGAGGAACGCTAGACTATTAAAACAAAATCTCATACATATCTATTAGATATTTATGATAACACGTATATAGTTAGAGGATAATTAAACATCGATACTTGCCTTAATAAAATCTGAAAAGCAGAGCTTGGTTCATGATCTTGTGCCGTTTTCGTCACAAGACTGAAGGTCGTCGGCATGGCATTCTAGGATGGGAAATATGTGAATAGAAAGAGAAATAACTATGCCATTAAAGACTTTTTATTATTATTATTGCAATGTATTATTAATTAATATCGTAAAAATTATGATTGAATATAATTTTCTATTTCTTAAAAAAAAAAACATTTATTTTTATTTTGTAAATTTATATCCAAATTATAAACAGAAAATGTAAACTTTTCCCACTTTTAAAGGAAGTTAAAAATATCACTGGTATGGCATTGTAAATGTACAGTACCTTAAATTTATATTTATAATAATATTATTTATAATATTATTTATAATAATATTATAATAATACTAATAATAATAATAATAATAATAATAATAATAATAATAATAATAATAATAATAATAATAATAATAATAATAATAATAATAATAACTAATGAAGAAAAGGAATATCGCTACCTAAATTTTAACAAAAAGGTTCCTTATTG
>JABUQX010022264.1:15000-22500 GCA_015478945.1 Trachelipus rathkii
TTATAATAATATTAATATAATAATAATAATAATAATAAATAATAATAATAATAATAATAATAATAATAATAAGTTATAATAATCAATAAAAATAAAATAAAATAGAAAATAAAAAAAAAATAAAAATAAAAATAAAAATGGAATAAAAATAAAAATAATATAAAAATAAAAATAAAAATAAAAATAAAAATAAAAATAATAATAATAATAATAATAATAATAATAATAATAATAATAATAATAATAATAATAATAATAATAATAATAATAATAATAATAATAATAATAATAATAATAATAATAATACAATATTAATTATAATAATTATAATTATAATTATATATTTGAATTATTAATTATAAATTAATTATAATAATAATGATAATAATACATAATAATAATATAATATAATAATATAATAATAATAATAATAATAATAATAATAATAATAATAATAATAATAATAATAATAATAATAATAATGCAATTATTATGGTCCAAATTAAATATATATAATACCTTCTAGATTTTGAAGAATCTTAGAAATAGTTGAAATGAGAAGTAAGATAACGAAAAACTTAAAACCGTGAACGAAATTGACCCTGATAAATTATGAGGGATTCAAATTTCATGTTTATAACAGTTTTTTTTATGGAGAATCTGGTCAGTTATACCGATAGAAGTTAGTTTGGAATGACGGCTAGAAGTGACGTCACTTCTGAGCAAGCTGGCTTAGCTGGTTCATCTAGTTTCTAGAACTGCAATTATATTGAGATAGGTGGGGCGAGTCTGGGTTCGATACCTGCAAAATCGATGATGAGGAATCGATTCCCGTGGTTTACAATGAAATCGGAGCACTTCTAGTATGAGTTACTACCCCGCCCCCCTTTTATAGTGTTTCTAATGCGATACATCGTATGTTACCTGAATATACCCGATATAGGTATCGATTATTATGTATTAATGTATGAAAAATTCGATTCCCATGGTTTATAATGGGATCGAATCACTTCTTTTATGAGTTAGTACCCCTACCCCCCTTTTCTAGTGCACCTAATCTATTTCTTATTCTTCAAGCTACACGGTCGAACAAAGTGTGAAATTATGGGTATTGGATAGTGCCGAGTTGATTGCAGTTGCGTTTGAGCCGCTAGGATGAACCGTTGCGGTTTTAGAACGCATCAACATGCGTTTCACGTGGGCGGCGAACAACTTGTCCAAAACATATCATGACGGGTCTCAAACAGGGGTCAAACGTCCCAAAAATTATATACCTGGGGATACTTTCTCGAATGCCATAGTCCCCACGGCCCCAACGGGGGTCATTTATTTGGTTTCATTCGACCTCGGATGAGACCAGAAGCCATACCCTAGCAACGGAGGTGTTAGAGACATCATATCTTCTTCAAACTTAGCATGCCTTCTTTATATAGGTCAACATAGTCATAGACACTGTAGCGTGGTGCTACGCCCATGTGGAAAAGGGGGATGCTGGCCGCCAAAACCTAAAAATGGACTTAGTAGGATGAAATTTGGAGCCGTTAGAAGAGAATGAATGAAATAGAGTGGCGATGTTAAATTAAATGGCAAAGCATATGGGCCAGAGCCGGAGCCGGAGCCGGAGCCGGAGCCGGAGCCAGAGCCGATTGCGGAGCCAGATTGGCAAAACATAAGAAACATACCCTAGCAAGGGAGGTGTTGGAGACATCGTATCTTCTTCAAACTTGGCTTGCCTTCTTTATATAGGTCAACATAGTCATCGACACTGTAGCGTGGTGCTACGCCCATGTGGAAAAGAGGGGTGCTGGCCCCCAAAACCTAAAAATGGACTTAGTAGGATGACATTTGGTGAGCCGTTAGAAGAGAATGAATGAAATAGAGTGGCGATGTTAAATTAAATGGCGAAGCATATGGGCCAGAGCCGGAGCCGGAGCCGGAGCCAGAGCCGATTGCGGAGCCAGATTGGCAAAACATAAGAAACATACCCTAGCAACGGGTGGGTTAGAGACATCGTGTCCTCTTCAAATTTGGCATGACTTCTTTATAATGGGTAACATAGTCATAGAGGGTGTATCGTGGCGCTGCGCATATGGGAAAGGGGGGTGTTGACCGCCAAAACCTTAAAAATGGACATAGAAGGCTGAAATTTGGTGAGCGGTTAGAAGAGAATGAATGAAATAGAGCGTCGATGTTAAATTAAGTATCGAAACATATGGGCCGGAGATGGAGCCGATTGCGGAGCCAGACTGGAAAAACCTAAGAAATAGACTTAGAAAGTTGAATTTTGGAGAGTGGCTAGAAGAGAATGAAAGAAATAGAGTACTGAGGATAAGTTAAGTACCTGCTCAAATGTTTCGGTACGGTGCTGTGCGATACAACATTAACAAACATGTTTTACAGAGAGATAAACACCGTCACTCGCGGGAAGAGCCCTAATCAAGGATGAGGTGTGCTCATTTAACGTCCGAGCAGGACGGAGCCAAGCCCAAGGAGAGAATAGCTCACATTCTCCCACCTGACCAGTTGCCATCCTGGGACCCCTCACTTGGTTTGTCTAGTGCTCTACCACTGAGCTATCGGGCGCTTTTATATAAATAAATATAAAATACATAAAAAAACTTATATATATATATATATATATATATATATATATATATATATATATATATATATATATAATACCTTATAATAATAAATATATATATTAATTTATATATATATATATCATATATATATTCCTAAAGTTTAATAAGGCAATATAGTATTTTATTTACCTAAAAATATGTTTTCAGATAGGACTTAGAAATGTTATAAAGTCCGTTATATCATTACAGACATAGCTATAAAACCGTCAAGACAAAGCGCATTAACATCGAAGTGAAGGGAGTAGGCCCTCGAGCTTAACATAGCGCTATACAAAGTCCTATTATGATTCTTATATAGCTGTAGGGTCGATAAAAACGATAAAAACATGTTTTTTTTATTTAAAAAATTTAACAATGATCCAGGATTTTCTATATAAATAAAAAAAAATGTATATTAAGTATAGAAAAGGTTATTCAATGCTACACTAGTGTATAGAAAATAACGATTAATTGAAAAAAGATAAATAATATAACAAATGAATTATGTATAATAAATGATTATATATATTACATTAATCAATCAAACTACAAATATAGTTTTGCTTACGCGCTTAATATATATAATATATATATAATATATATATATTATTATAAATATATATTTACCTCTAAAGAACGGGTAATTTATTGAGCCTGCGGGGCGCACGCGTGGTTCCTCGTTCGGGGCACGCATGCAAGCGCTGGCCACCTTCGGCTCGCTCTGGTAATTCACGTGACCCTTTAGAGCAGTGGTTCTCAACTTAATTCGCAATGTACCACCTTGCATTCAGCATTCATAAACTCGTACCCCTAGAAATTTTACTCTTATTTTTTTGGTTATAAATATATATATAATATAGATATATTATATATTATATATATATATTAATATAATTATATATATAATATATATTATATAATATATATATATATATATATATTAGTTATATAGTATATATATATATATAGTATATATATTATATATATATATATTTATATATATATATATATATATATATATTATTATATATATAATATATATATATATATATAATAATTATATATATTATATATATATTATATATATATATATATAATATATATATATATATTATATATAATATATATATATAAATATATTATATATATATATATATAATATATATTATATAGTACATTATATATATATATATATATATATATAATATATATATATATAATAATATATACTATATATATATATAGTATATATATATATATATATTATATTATATATTTACCTGAGAATAAAATAGTGGGAAGGGTGTGCTGCATAACTCGTTGCATATGTCTTCAATTCTGGGTGCTGTTTCCGACAGTGACAATCTTAAATCAGGCTCTACATTCAATTTTGATTGGGATTTTGTTTTTAATCAAACACAAAGAGGAAAATCCTTGCTCACACAGATATGTTGAAGGAAACGGTAGAAGTTTTAAGATGACCAATTTTGGAGTTGAGGATAAGACTGGACTACTAGTGACCAGAATTTGGTAAGAGATAATGTATCATAAGAATGCTTAAGAGTAGAGTCATTTAAGAAGTCTATAAATTCTTCCTCAACGTCTGTAGGAAGTGAATGTACATCTACGTTGAAAGGGTTAAGTATTAATTTTGCTCTGTTCTCTTCTATTTCTGGCAAGTAAGACCTAATTTCATTACAAAGAGAAGATAAATGAAATTGAATAAGATTACCGATGTCGGTAATATCATTTTCTCCATCAAGAATTTTCGCAGTATTTTCAAACATGGTAAATATTCCTGATTTCACATTTTTTTCCCCACAATTCAAGTTTCATAGTAAAGGACTTACATTTATCGATAAAATCAATCGATGTTGTGGATTTCGCTTGCAGGGACAAATTCAGATCATTTTATCGAAAAAATATGTCACTGAGAAATGCCAGTTTTAGTTGCCATTGTTTTTGAGTGAGTTTTTCACTGAAATATTTGGATTGCGCCTTAGCAACTCTTGAAAAGAATTCGGGCATCTCTTCTCTCAGATTTTGAACTCTAGAAGTTACATTTCCTTACGAAAGCCATCACATCCCCCCCCCCCCCCCCCCCCCCCCCCCCCCCCCCCCCCCCACTTCGTTGTGAAAGAGCAAACCTTCCATGTTCAGCCTTCGGAAAATCTTTGACACAAACCAAACGGAAAAGGCGATTAATTAAGTGATATAGATTAATGGCGATTTACCATTTTGATAACGATCATTAAGAACATCTCGAAGTTCCAGAGATACATGTCCTGGATGACCAAAAGCACTACCGATGAATCAATTCAGCTGTTAAACTTATTACATCAGGGGTTCACCTCCTTACTTTTGCCTATAAATCCTGAACGAAGCCAAGCATTCCGGTGCACCGTCAGTTATGCATGCACAGACAATTTTTCCAAGAGAAGTCCTACAATATTAAGAATGATGTTGACCTGTCTGGAAAAATCTTTTCCAGTAGTTTCAGGCTTCCAATGAGTGCATATAGGAATTCTTCTTTAAAAATCCCATCTTATATACTGCGAAAACAAGCAACTCTGCACAGTTAGTAATGTCTGTAGTTTCATCGAGTTGTAGGGAAAACATCTTGGTTTGTGCCGTTTTAATTTCTTCGATCACATGTTGCTTCACGTCTTCTGCCAAATCAGAAATTCTTCGCTGAATAGTATCGTTCGATAAAGGCACATAATTTAATTTATTTGCAGCAGCCTCACCTATCATGCAACTTACAATATCTTTGCAACATGGAAGAATGAGGGTTTCAGCAATCGTATGCATTTTTTGGGCTTTAGCGATCTTGAGTGCTACTTTGTATAATGCAAGAAGACCTGCATGAGATTGCTGATGTAACTGACCAGATTTATCAAGACAAGAATGTTTAAAAACCATCTTCCATTCGTTTAAAGAAGCTTGCATCTTTATCTTTTAAAGTTGTACGACAGCCATGTAGATGTAGATAACGCTTTGGAAAGTTAGGTTTCATAGAACCTTCAGACAAGACCTTGTAGCATACGACACACTTTGGTTGTATTCGACTGCCTTTATAAATTGAGGTGAACTAGTATTTGATGCAACTCTCATCATACTGTCTCTTTTTTGATGGAGCCGCCACTAATATATATTTACATATATATATATATATATAATATATATAATAATATAATATATATATATTATATATATATATATATATATATATATATTATATATATATATATATATATATATAATTAATCGTTTATACTTTATAATATGATTGGCATACTTAAATGCATATTTCTACTGACCTAACGTACCCCCAGAAAATCCCTTCCCGTACCCCTGGGGGAACGCATACCCTAGTTTGAGAACCTCTGCTTTAGAGAGTTGAAACCGTTATTCATCTTATTACTTCGTCTACCTCTCTGCTTTTCTTGTTTTTTTCAGGGGGAGCCCCCCTTCAAGGTGGTCCTCAAACTTTCTTGAGGGTTATGAAACTCCCAAAAATGAGTTCTACACAATTGAAAACATAGGTAGAGACCCCTCATTTATCCTAATATTAGGGTGTAAAGTACATGTTTGCTAATGTTGTTCCGCAAAGCACCGTACCGACTTATTTGAACAGGTACTTAACTTAGCCTCCGTACTCTATTTCATTCATTCTCTTCTAAAAACTCTCCAAAATTTAACTTTCTAAGTCTATTTCTTAGTTTTTTCTAGTCAGGCTCCACAATCGGCTCCGGCTCCGTCCCATATGCTTCGTCACTTAATTGAACATCGATACTCTATTTCTTTTATTCTCTTCTAAACATTCACCAAATTTCAGCCTAATATGTCAATTTTTAAAGTTTTTGGGGCCAGCACCCCCTTCCCCATATGCGTAGGGCCACGATGCACCGTCTATAACTAAGTCACCCCTTATAAAGAGGTCATGCCAAATTTGAAGAGAATACGATGTCTCTAACCACACCCGTGCTAGGGTATGTTTCTTATGTTTTGCCAATCTGGCTCCGCAATCGGCTCCGGCTCCGGCTCCGGCTCCAGCTCCGGCTCCGGCTCCGGCCCATATGCTTCGCCATTTAATTTAATATCGCCACTCTATTTCATTCATTCTCTTTTAACGGCTTACCAAATTTCATCCTTATAAGTTCATTTTTAAGTTTTGGGAGAGGCCAGCACCCCCCCTTTCCCACATGGACGTAGCGCCACGATATAGCGTCTATGACTATGTTGACCCATATAAAGAAGGCATGCCAAGTTTGAAGAGGATACGATGTCTCTAACACCTCCGTTGCTAGGGAATGGCTTTTGTTCTCATTTGAGGTCGAATGAAACCAAATAAATGACCCCCCGCTGGGGCCGTGGGGACTATGGAGTTCAGGAAAGTAACCCTGGGAATCTAATTTTTGGGAAGTTTGGCCCCTGTTTGAGACCCGTCATTATATGTTTTGGACAAGGGGTTCGCCGTCCCTGTGTAGCGCATGTTGTTGCGTTCTAAAACCGCAACGGATTATCCCAGCGGCTCAAGCGCAACGGCAATCGGCTTGGCACCATCCAATACCCATAATTCCACACTTTGTTCGACCCTGTAGCTTGAAGAATAAGAAATAGATTAGGTGCACTAGAAAAGAGGGTTATAGGTACTAGCTCATACTAGAAGTGATTCGATTCCATTATAAACCTTGGGAATCGATTCTTCATTGTATATACTAATCGATACCTATATCGGGTATATTCCGTAACATACGATATATCGCATTAGAAACACTAGAAAAGGGCTGGTGCTAAACCATGCTAGGAGTGCTCCGATCCCATTATAAACCACGGGAATCGATTCCTCATCATCGATGATGTAGGTATCGAA
>JABUQX010022264.1:40000-44334 GCA_015478945.1 Trachelipus rathkii
TAAACCTTTAAATTGTGTAGTGTACTCACCCGAAACTAGTCCATAATACATTTAAATAAAGACAAATCTTTAAATAGGTCCTGGTCTTCCTAGCGATTATATATATATATATATATATATATATATATATATATATATATATATATATATATATATATATATATATATATATATATATATTATATATATTATATATAATATATATATAAACTATCTGCAAACACGCAGTAAAATAGTTATATCAGTAAAACCCAATTAAATGTAAAATTACTTTAATATATGCACAAGTCAATTATAAAAATAAATACATTAAAAACGTGGGGAATGGGAAAACCTATCACTTGGAGAGGCCTTTCAGTCTTTGTAGACTTTATTCAATCTGATTTCGTGCGCTTCCAATTGATTTGCATATAGTTAGTTTCTATCTGGATTTGGTCTTGGTTGGTTGTCTTCTTTAACATTGTGTAGGATGATCTTCCATTTCTTCTCAGTCAGCAGTATATTATTGAGTACGGGATCCATTTTTATTTCTCCTTCTATTGCATTCATATGTTGTGACTTGGTGTTAAAAATAAGCAAGCTTTCTATCAATTTTCTTTTATATAAGTTTCCGTTTTTTTGAATGATTTGGTAGTTTCTTGTGTCAATATGATGATTGTTTAGGTTCCTATGCTTGACCAGAGCGGAATTTTGGTTATCTGTTTGAAGGTCGTAACTATGTTGATAGATTCTCCTTTTTATATCTGTAGTCTCTCCTATGTAAAAGTTTGGGCATGAATTACATTTTATTTTGTATATTCCTGGAATGGGTTGAGCTTGAGTTGAGTTGTTATTAGATTTTCCTTGTAGAATTGTCTTCAATTTATTTATGTTTTTTACAGGGTGTATATTTTGGGGTAGTAATTTCTTATAATTATTTGTTTCCTCAGTGGGAATATTGATATAAATCTTTTTTTCTCCCTCTGTTTCAGGGTTGTTTTCTTGCGTGTGTTTATAAAAAGATTGCTTTATTTAGTGCCTTGTAGTATATTGTTTCTGGGTAATGTAGATTTTTAAATATGTCCTTTATATGTTTCAATTCTTGCTCAAGTTCTGATGGGCTACATATCCTAAATGCTCTGAGTATTTGTGATGAGACAACGGCTAATTTTGTACTTTGAGAATGATTGGAATACCAATTTATGTAAGAGTCTACATGAGTGGTTTTTCTATATACTGTAGTAATCGGATGAAAATTGTTGTCCATTTTTATTAATATGTCCAAAAAAGGAAGTGTGTTCTCGTTGGCTAATTCCAGGGTAAATTTTATCGATTGGATCTGGTTATTAAGATGTTCTAAAAGAACATGAGGACAGAGATGTGTTGGTAGCGCAACAAAAACGTCGTCTACATACCTTTTCCATATAATATCAGAGTACGTTGGGTGATTGAATATAAAGTGCATCTCGAATAGATCCATAAATACACCGCTAAGTGTGGGGTGAAAAAGGAGAACCCATCAGGAGTCCTGCATTTTGTTTATAGTAATTTTCTTCAAAATGAAAGTAATTGTGTTCAGTTACAAGGTTGATCAGATGTTTTATATTTTCAAAAGTTACATCAAATATTATATTGTTGTCGGTTACATTTTTCTAGTCATTCTAAAGTTGTGTTCACCGGAACGTTGGTAAAAAGTGAAATTACATCGAAGCTGAAAAATAGCCTTGTTCTGTAGTTGAGTCTTATCTAGGAATTCTATAAATTGTTCGTTGTTTTTAATATGGCTGGTGGAGATCTTTCCAATAAGTATCCTTAATTGCTTACTGAGCCATTGTGCTAATTTGTAGGTTATATTATATATATTAGAATGCCATTGTGCTAATTTGTAGGTTATATTATTTATATTAAAAATGATGGGTCGGAGAGGAATATTTTCTTTGTGTAGTTTTGGTAAACCGTAAGAGGAGGCCAATCTGGGGAGGTATACTATTAAATTTTTGTATAAGTTTTGGTGGTCTTTCAATAATGTTTGTAATTTCTGTTTGAAACACCAAATTCTTTGAGATGTTTGAAGCGGGTTTTTGTTCAATCTGGAGTAAACATTATGGTCTGTAAGAATGCCGAGTGCTTTATCTCTATAATCCAATCTATTCATAATTACTAATTTATTTCCCTTATCTGCTCTAGTTATATGCAACTGCGGGTTGTCCTTTAATTCACGTATGGCAACTGTAAATCTATTTGGAAGTGAATGATTTCGGTTTCTTGTGACGTCATTTAATATATATCCTTTTAGTAAATCAAAATTTATATTTAAGTCTTTGTTACTGTTTTGAAAATTTTCCATATTTTCCAGAAAGTCTGGTAAACTTTTGTTTATCTCTGTGCCAAACGTCGGACCCAAAGAAAGAACCTGTTTTTGATCGGATGATAAATCAAAGTTTGAAATATTGACGAAAAACTTCTCATTTCCCATTTTGCTCCATACACTACAGATTTTGACGAGTCTATTTTCACTTTTGTTAATTTCTAATCTCATATTTTTATTTAATAAAAGATGAGAAATATCTAAAATTGTACTTAATATCCTATCCGAAAAATTATTATGTTCAAAATAAAACTGCAGGTTACGGAATGCTAAATCACTAAATAGTTTATTCTTCATTATAAATGTGTTTAATATGATATTTAAGAACTTTTTGATGCAAAAGAGGAAGCGGGGAGCCATCTGTATTCGATAAGAAGTTATTAATTAAATTATTAGGTAGCCCTTTTTCACTGAAACATCGTTTCATAAACTTGTTATAAATTTTAGTTTTATTAGCTCCAAGAAGACGAGATATGTAGCGTAATATTAGTTCTTGAACAGGGGGGTTATTAATATGTAATCAACAACAATATAATATTTGATATACCTTTTGAAAATATAAAACAACTGATCAACCTTGTAACTGACAAAATTACTTTCATTTTGAAGAAAACTACCATAAACAAAATGCAGAACTCCTGGTGGGTTTTCTCCTCTTTCACCCACACTTAGCGGTGTGTTTATGGAGCTATTCGAGATGCACTTTATTTTCAATCATCCAACGTACTCTGATATTATATGCAAAAGGAATGTAGACGACGTTTTTGTTGCGCTACCAACACATCTCTGTCCTCATGTTCTTTTAGAACATCTTAATAACCAGATTCAATCGATAAAATTTACCCTGGAATTATCCAACGAGAACACACTTCCTTTTTTGGATATATTAATAAAAACGGACAACAATTTTCATCCGATCACTACAATATATAGAAAAACCACTCATGTAGACTCTTACATAAATTGGTATTAGATAGTTCTCAAAGTACAAAATTAGCCGTTGTCTCATCACAAATTCTCAGAGCATTTAGGATATGTAGCCCATCAGAACTTGAATAAGAATTGAAACATATAAAGGAAATATTTAAAAATCTACATTACCCAGAAACAATATACTACAAGGCATTAAATAAAGCAAAAATCTTTTTATAAACACACGCAAGAAAACAACCCTCAAACAGGAGGAGAATAAAAGATTTATATCAATATTCCCACTGAGGAAACAAATAATTATAAGAAATTACTACCCCAAAATATACACCCTGTAAAAAACATAAATAAATTAAAGACAATTCTACAAGAAAAATCAAATGAAAACTCAACTCAAGTTCAACCCATTCCAGGAATATACAAAATAAAATGTAATTCATGCCCAAACTTTTACATAGGAGAGACTACAGATATGAAAAGGAGAATCTATCATCATAGTTACGACCTTCAAACAGATAACCAAAATTCCGCTCTGGTCAAGCATAGGAACCTAAACAATTATCATATTGACACAAAAAACTACCAAATCATTCAAAAAAACGGAAACTTATATAAAAGAAAATTGATAGAAAGCTTGCTTATTTTTAAACCAAGTCACAACATATGAATGCAATAGAAGGAGAAATTAAAATGGATCCCATACTCAATAATATACTGCTGACTGAGAAGAAATGGAAGATCATCCTATACAATGTTAAAGAGAACAACCAACCAAGACCAAATCCAGATAGAAACTAACTATATGCAAATCAATCTGAAGCTCACGAAATCAGATTGAATGAAGTCTACAAAGACTGAAAGGCCTCTCCAAGTGATAGGTTTCTCCATTCCCCATGTTTTTAATGTATTGTTTTTATAATTGACTTGTGTATATATTAAAGTAATTTTACATTTAATAAGGGTTTTAATATATATTGGAAGCGGCGCACGAAAACCCGCGTTTCACGATAAATGCGAAAACGGTTAAACACCTACGATAACTGAACGAAGCATAACG
>JABUQX010022265.1:0-21491 GCA_015478945.1 Trachelipus rathkii
GTATTTAGCTAAATTTTCCTTATTTTATCTTATCCCTTATGTAGTAATATATTAATAATAATATATATAGTATATATATATATATATAATATATTTATATATATATCATATATATATATATATATTATATATATATATTATATATATATATATATATATATAATACTTATATATTATTAATTATATATAATATATATATTAATATTATTATAATATGTTATATAATATTATAATATATTATATATTATATATAATATATATATATTATATATATATATAATATAATAGACGTGAGGAGTAGAAGAGATGAAGATAATAGTAAGGGAGGTATAGAGATATTTTACAAATTTATACAGGACAAATTGGAAGTGATGTAATTTGAGAAATATTTTTTTTCAATAAACTAAATGAGTTGTGGCAATTTTGATTGGTTTGTGAGTTTATAGGAATTTAAATTATTTTATTTGTCTAATTATTATATGATATAATTATATATAAAATATATATAACTTATTATATATATAATATATATATATATTATATTATTATATATTATATTATAATATATATATATATATATATATAGGTAAAACGTTTACTTAATCACGGCTATAGCAATTTATTTAAAAACAGTTCTAAATTAGATTGTATTAATCAAATTAAGAAAGTTTTAAATAAAAAATTAATATAATAATACATTTATTATGAGTTTAGGTGAAGGTAATAAAAGTTTTCAAAGTATAATTTATTATTTTTTTTTGTTGAGTTGGATTATTCTGTGAACTATTTATAATTGAATAGAAGAAAAAGGTTGCAATTAATCTAAACAATTCTCGAGGCGAGAGATTATTAAGGTATTTTGAGTAAACGAACTCATGAGAGTAGTCTAATACTCTTTTTGCGGGTATTCTTGCATATATTCGAGATGCGAAAAAACACTATAGGGTAATATCTCTACCATTTGATGAAACTATTATAATATAGACTTATTTATGGCGCACTGATTTTCAAGTTGGGATGCAAGTTAATATGTGAATGGAAAATGAAAAAAAATTTTTTAAATTTTTTGTATGATGTATATTCATGAATTTTTTTATTAATTTCTTCTTATATATACTACACTATAGTATACATATAAAAACTTACATAATTCTATATTATAGAGAGGCAGGCGGGAAACACATAAATAGTGGGGTATTGTAGCACAAAACGCGACATATATAATGGGTTCTTCTAATCTACATAAGTATATTATTAGCGTTCTCTCTAGGGAGAGATACGCCGCAAAAGATGCAAAGAGGTCGGGGTCTCTCCGGCCTCCCGGGTGACGACGGGCGGGGACTTCGTCTTCCCTCTGTCCCACGCGTACGGCTTCGAGCCCCCTAGAAAAATTCATATGCTGCATTCGAAAATGTTATGGTAAAAAAAAAAAAAATATTTTCCTTTTTTCATGCAATAATTTCACACGCTAATTCCATATATGTTTTATTAGCTTTTCTTTCTACTATAACTAAATACATCGAGTATTTCATAAAAAAAAAAAAAAAACATTTTCCGTACACAATGCATACGCTGATTCCAACTATATGTTGATCAGTCTTTCTGTACCTATCTTTAGTTTTTGAGTATGATAGCCGGGTAATTCCTTTTAGTTGGGCAATCATATATATAATATACTATATATATTATATTATATATATTATATATATATTATATATATATATATATATATATATAATATATATATATATATATATAATTATTTATAATTATGATTAATATATATTATATATATATATATATATATAGTATATATATATATATATATATATCATATATATTATATATAATATATATATTATATATATATATTATATATTATATATATAAATATAATATATATATTATCTATAATATATATATATATATATATATATAGATATATATATATATATATATATTAATATATATAATTATATACTATATTATATATTTATATAATTATATATATATATATGTGCGTATTTCTTCTGTGTGCGTATTTCTTCCATGTGCGTATTTCTTCCGTCATGAGCGGTACACACGCTGAGTCAGCGGCCGCAGTGAAAGGGTTAAGGTATTTTCTTTGCACAATCGTAAAAATGTACAATATGATCTAGTAATAAAAGCGTATCAAGCTTAATTTATACTGTATATATGCGTAAAGCAAAGAAATCTAAATTAACCTATTATATGAAATCAAGCGAACTCGACCACGGAATGAATTTTGTCTCCTAGGTAATTTAGGCAGGTTTGTGTGGTATATCTTTTGTATCACCGTAAAAAATTTACAACATGATGTAGTGTTAAAACATATTCAAGCTTATTTATACTGCTATATGTGTAATAAAAAAGAAATCTAAATTTGTTGTAATATGTATTCATTTTAGATCGGTTTCAGATATATTTCTGCTCCTAGTTAATTACGGAAGGTTTTTCACAGGTTATCTCCTTTGCAAACCGTAAAAAATTTACAATTTGATGTAGTGATATGAAGCGTAGTCAAGCTTATTTATTATTGTTTTATATGAGTAATATGCAAAGAAATCTAAAATTTATTGTTACATGTATTCTTGTTAGATGGGTTTCAGATAATAATTTGGGCTCCTAGTTAATTTATTCAGGTGTTTGAGGTATCTCCTTTGCACATCCGAAAGATTTACAATTTATGTAGTAATATAAGCGTAGTCAATTTATTTATATTTGTTATTGTCTTAATAACAAAGAAATCTAAAATTTCGTTACCCAGTATTCATGTTAGATCGTTTTCAGATAATAATTTGGGCTCCTAGGTAATTTAGGCAGGTGTTTGAGGTATCTCATTTTCACAACTGTACAAAATTTACAATTTGATGTAGTGATAAAGCGTAGTCAAGCTTATATATATTTAGCTGGTATCTTGAGGTAATCTCCAATTTCACTCTGCTACAAGAAATTTTTAAAATTTGATGTAGTGATAAACGAAGTCAAGCTTTTTTATAAATGTTATAATATGTAATAGCAAAAGAAATTAAATTTGTTATAATAATGTATTCATGTTAGACAGTTTTCAAGATAAAAATTTATGATGCCTAGGTAATTATATGTGATTGGATGTAATTCCTTTGCACAACGGTAAAAAATTCACAATTTGATGTATTAATCAGGCGTGTATTAAAAGCTTACCAGGCATAATAATATCAGCAAAGAAATTTTAAATTTGTGTAATATGTAATTCATGTTAGATCGGTTTCTGATAATAATTTCGACTATTAGGTAATTTATTCAGGTGTTTTAGGTATCTCCTTTTCACAACCGTAAAAAATTTACAATTTGATGTAGTGATTGATAGTCAAGCTTATTTATATTGTTATATGAGTAAAGAAATCTAAATTTGTTGTAAATATGTTTTCATGTTAGGTCGGTTTCAGATAATAATTTGGGCTCCTAGGTAATTTAGGCATGTGTTTGAAGTTTCTCCCTTGCCCATCCGTAAAAAATTTACAATTTGATTGTAGTAATAAAAGCGTTGGTCAAGCCGTACTCGAGTTTTTGTTTAAATGTGGTAATAGCAATGGAATGATGCTAAAGTTGGTTGTAATAGTGTATTCGCTGTTTAGTTGTTTCAAGATACCTAATTTGTTTCTCCTAGGTAATTTAGGCAGGTTTTAGAGGAATGATGTATTGATTGATAGTCAAGCTAATTTATATTGTCATATGAGTAAAGAAATCTAAATTTGTTGCAATATGTATTCATGTTAGATCGGTTTCAGATAATAAATTGTGCTCCTAGCTAGTTTAGGCAGGTGTTTGAGGTTTCTCATTGTCACAACTGTAACAAAATTTACAATTTGATGTAGCGACAAAGCCCGTAGAGTCAGGCTTAAAATATATTGTTATATATGTAATAGCAAAAAAATATCTAAATTTTTGTTTTAATATGTGTACATGTTAGATCAGTTTCAGACAATAATTTGGGTTAATAGGTAGTTTAGGCATGTGTTTGAGGTATCTCTTTTGCAACCCCATAAAAAATTAACAATTTGATGTAGTGATAAAGCGTAGTCAAGCTTATTTTTTGTGTTATATGTATAATAGCAAAGAAATCTAAATTATCTTAAAAGTATGAATTCATGTTAAGATTTCGGATTTGAGGTATATAATTTGGTGCCTCCTAGTTATTTTAGGTAGGTGTTTGAGGGTATTGCCTCGTTGCACAACCGTAAAAATTTACAAATATGATATAGTAAATGAAAGCGTAGTCAAAAATATTGTATATATTGTTATAAACATATGTGAAAAAGCCAAAGAAATATAAATTTCTATAATAAGTATTGTTATTAAATTTTTTTTCAAAATTAATAATTTGGCTCTTAGGTAATTTATGCAGGTGTTTGAGGTATCTCATTTTCACAACTGTACAAAATTTAAAATTTGATGTTGTGATAAAACGGAGTCAAGCTTTTAATAATGTTATATATGTAATAGAAAAGAAATCTAAATTTGTTATAATATGTATTCATGTTAGATCAGTTTCCAGATAAAAATTTAAGGGAGATTTGCTACAAAATATTAGATTTGAGTCTTTTCTTTGCAAAACCGGTGAAAAATTTAACAATTTGATGTAGTAATACAAGCGATGTCAAGCTTATTTAAATATTGTTATATTGTGTAATACCATAAAAATCTAAATTTTTGTGATATGTATTCGTTTTAGATCGGTTTCAGATAATAATTTTTTCTCCTAGGTAATTTATACAGGTATTTGATTTATCTCCTTTGAACAACCGTAAAAAATTTACAATTTGATGTAGTGGATATGAAGCGTTAGTATAGCTTATTAAAATTGTTATATGTGTAATAGCAAGAAATCTAAATTTGTTGTAATAGTTTATTCATGTGTAGATCAAGTTTCAATAATTTGGGCTCCTAGGTAATTTAGGCAGGTGTTTGAGGTATCTCAATTTCACATCTGTATAAAATTTAAAATTTGATGAAGTGATAAAACGAAGTCAAGCTTTTTTTAATAATGTTTATATATTAATAGCAAAAGAAATTAACATTTGTTTTAATATGTATTCATGTTAGATCAGTTTCAGATTAAAATTTATGCTCCTAGGTAATTTAAATATGTGATTGATATAATTCCTTTGAACAACCGTAAAAATTTACAATTTGATGTATTAATAAGGCGTAATAAAGCTTATTTATATTTTTATATGTGTAATAGCAAAGAAATTTAAATTTGTTGTAATATGTATTCATGTTAGATCGGTTTCTGATAATAATTTGGACTCCTAGGTAATTTATTCAGGTGTTTTAGGTATCTCCTTTTTACAACCGTAAAAAATTTACAATTTGATGTAGTGATTGATAGTCAAGCTTATATATATTGTTATATGAGTAAAGAAATCTAAATTTGTTGTAAATATGTTTTCATGTTAGGTCGGTTTCAGATAATAATTTGGGCTCCTAGGTAATTTAGGCATGTGTTTGAAGTTTCTCCTTTGTCCATCCGTAAAAAAATTACAATTTCATGTAGTAATAAAGCGTAGTCAAGCCTATTTATTTTGTTATATGTGTAATAGCAAAGAAATCTAAATTTGTTGTAATATGTATTCGTGTTAGATCGGTTTCAGATACTAATTTGTTCTCCTAGGTAATTTAGGCAGGTTTTAGAGGAATGATGTATTGATTGATAGTCAAGCTAATTTATATTGTTATATGAGTAAAGAAATCTAAACTTATTGTAATATTTATTCGTGTTAGATCGATTTCAGATAATAATTTGGGCTCTTAGGTAAATTAGGCAGGTGTTTGAGGTATCTCATTTGCACTTCTATAAAAATTTACAAATTTGATGTAGTAATAAAGCGTTTTTGTCAAGCTTATTTATGTTTTTATATGTGTAATAGCAAAGAAATCTAAGTTTCTTATAATATTTATTCATGTTAGATCGGTTTCAGATAATAATATGGGCTTCTAGGTAATTTAGGCAGGTGTTTGAGGTATCTCCTTAGCACAGCCGTAAAAATTTTACAATGTGATGTAGTGATAAAGCTTAGTCAAGCTTATTTATATTATATTTGTAATAGCAAAGAAATCTAAATTTGTTGTATTATGTATTCTTGTTAGATCGGTTTTAGTTAATAATTTGGACATCTAGGTAATTAAGGCAGGTGTTTGAGGTATCTTCTTTGCACAACCGTAAAAAATTTACAATATGATATAGTTTTAAAGCGTAGTCAAGCTAATTTATTTTGTTATATGTGTAATTGCAAAGAAATCTAAATTTGTTGTAATATGTATTCATATTAGATCGGTTTCAGATAATAATTTGTTTTCTAGTTAAGTTTTAAGGGCAGGGCTTTTGAGGTATCTCTTTATCACAATCGTAAAATATTTATACAATTTGGGTATATGTGATAAAGCGTATCAAGCTTATTTATAATTGTTTATATTTGTAATAGCAAAGAAATCTAATTTGTTGTAATATGTATTCATGTTAGATCGGTTTCAGATATTAATTTGGGCTCCTAGGTAATTTATTCAGGTGTTTTAGGTATTTCCTTTTCACAAAAGTAAAAAATATACAATTTAATGTAGTGATTGATAGTCAAGCTTATTTATATTGTTATATGTGTAATAGCAAAGAAATCTAAATTTGTTGTAACCATGTTTTCATGTTTTGAGATCGGTTTTCAGATAATAATTATGGGCTCCAAATGGTAAATTTAGGCAGGTGTCTTGAAGTTTTTTTTTCACAACCGTAAAAAAATTACAATTTGATGTAGTAATAAAGCGTAGTCAAGCCTTATTAATATTGTTGTATATGTTAATTGCCATAGAAATCTAAACTTTTGTTGTATATAAGTATTCAAGTTAGATCGTTTCAGATAATAATTTGGGCTCTAGGTAATTTAGGAAGGTTTTATTGAGGTATCTCAGTTTTCCAACTGTACAAAAATTACAAAATTGATTTGAAGTGTAGTGATTGATAGTCAAGCTTATTTATATTGTATATGTTAATAGCAAAGAAAATCTAAATTTGTTATAATATGTAATTCATTTTAGATCAAGTTTCAGATTAAATAATATAGGCTCCTAGGGTAATTTCAGGCATGTATTTTATGTATGTCCTTTGCACAGCCTGTTACAAAATTTTGATGTTATGATGAAAGCGTAGTAAAGCTTATTTTATATTGTTATATGTGTAATGCATAGGAAATTTAAAATTTGTTGTAATAAGTATTCAAGTTAGATCGGTTTCAGAATAATAAATTTGGGCTTCCTTAGTAATTTAGGTCAGGTGTTAGAGGTCATCCTTCCGTTTGCATGATGGTAAAGTTTAAAAATTGATGTAATGTAATTCTTCCACTTAGTTCAAGTTATTTATATTGTTTATATGTGTATATAGCAAATAAATCTAAATTTCTTATAACACTGTATTCTAGTAAGATCGGTTTCATTTAAAAATTTGGGCTCCTATGTAATTTAGGCAGGTGTTTGAGGTATCGTTCTTTGCCACAACCCGTAAAAAATTTGCAATATGAATGTAGTATGTCATAGCGTATCAAGCAATTTAATATTGTTTATGTGTGATAGCAAAAAAAATCTAATATTTCTTATATATATGTATTCATGTAAGATCGTTTTCAGATAAATAATTTGGGCTCCTAGTAATTTAGGCAGGTTTGAGGTATGTCCTTTGCTTAACCGTAAAATATTTAAGTGATAAAGCGAAGTCAAGCTTATATATTGTTATATTTGTAACTTGTAAATATATCTAAATTTGTTGTAATATATGGTATTCATGTTAGATCGGTTTCAGATAATAAGTTGGGCTCCTAGTTAATTTAGACAGGTTTTGAAGGTATCTCTTTTTCACCACTGTACAAAATTTACAATTTGATGTAGTGATAAAGCGTAGTCATGCTTATATATATATTGTTATATATGTAATAGCAAAGAAATCTAATTTTGTTATAATATGTGTGTTCATGGTTAGATCAGTTCAGATAATAATTTAAGCTCCTAGGTAATTAGGCATGTAATTGAGGTATCTTCTTTGCACAACTGTAAAAATTTACAACTTGATGTAGTAATATGCGCTATTCAAGCTTATGTTATATGTTATAAGTGTAAAATTCAAAGAATCTAAGATTTCTTATAATTGTATTCCATCTAGATCGGTTTCAAATAATATTGGGCTCTCTAGGTAATTTAGGCAGGTGTTTGAGGTAATTCCTTTTCACATTACGCAATGCTAGAAATTTGAGAATTTATAAAATTAAAAATTAACGAAAATCTTTACAAAATTCTTATCTATGTAATAAGAAAAAAGAAATCTAATTATTATAATATTTTCATGGTTAGATCAGATCAGATAAAAATTTATGCTGCCTGAGGTAACCTCTAACATATGTGCTTTGAACGTATCTTCCTCTTGCACAACCGTGACAAAAATTTTCTTCACAATTCATGTATTAATAAAGCGTTGTCAATGCCTATTCTATACTTGTTTATACTGTCGTACTATAGCACAAAGCAAACCTCAAATTCTCTTTTGTGATATGTCAGTTTCCTGCACTAGCATCGTCTTGTTCGACCATAGTAATCCCCCAATTTGTTCTCCACTTAGGTAATTTATACAGGTGTCTTTGAAGTAAATCTTCATGCTAACTGTTAAAAGATTTTAAATGAAGCATTCTGCGTTCTTGGGTTATTTTATGTAAGGAACTGCATTGCAGATCAAACACCAAGGAAATTAAATTTGTTTGTATACACTTTACACACTGATATATAAACTACAATAATTTGGGCTCCTAGGTAATTTAGGCAGTTGTTTGAGGTATCTCAATTTCACAAGTGTACAAAATTTAAAATTTGATGTAGTGATAAAACGAAGTCAAGCTTTTTTACAATGTTATATATGTAATAGCAAAGAAATCTAAATTTGTTATAACATGTATTCATGTTAGATCAGTTTCAGATAAAAATTTATGCTAATAGGTAATTTATATATGTGATTGAGGTAATTCCTTTGCACAACCGCAAAAAATTTACAATTTGAAGTAGTAATAAAGCGTATTTAAGCTTATTTATACTGTTATATGTGTAATAGCAAAGAAATTTCAATTTGTTGTAACATGTATTCATATTAGATCTTTTTCAGATAATAATTTGGGCTCCTAGTTAATTTATGCAGGTGTTTTAGGTATCTCCTTTTCACAACCGTAAAAAATTTACAATTTGATGTAGTGATTGATAGTCAAGATTATTTATATTGTTATATGAGTAAAGAAACCTAAATTTGTTGTAAATATGTTTTCATGTTAGGTCTGTTTCAGATAATAATTTGGGCTCCTAGTTAATTTAGGCAGGTGTTTGAAGTTTCTCCTTTGCACATCCGTAAAAAATTTACAATTTATGTAGTAAAAAAGCGTTAGTCAAGCTTATTTATATTGTTATATGTGTAATAACAAAGAAATCTAAATTTGTTGTAATATGTATTTATGTTAGATCGGTTTTAGATAATAATTTGGGCTCCAAGGTAATTTAGGCAGGTTTTAGAGGAATCTCCTTTGCACATCCTTCAAACATTTACAATTTTATGTAGAGATAAAGTGTTGTCAAGCTTAATTATATTGTTATATGTATAATAGCAAAGAAATCTAAATTTCTTATAATATGTATTCATGTTAGATCGGTTTCAGATAATAATTTGGGCTTCTAGGTAATTAAGGCAGGTGTTTGAGGTATCTCCTTTGCACAACCATAAAAATTTTACATAATAATGTAGTGATAAAGCGTTGTCAAGCTAATTTATATTGTTATATTTGTAATAGCAAAGAAATCTAAATTTGTTGTTATATGTATACTGGTTAGATCGGTTTCAGTTAATAATTTGGACATCTAATTAATTAAGGCAGGTATATATGTGTAATTGCAAAGAAATCTAAATTTGTTGTAATATGTGTTCATGTTAGATCGGTTTCAGATAATAATTTGTTCTCCTAGTTAAGTTAGGCAGTTTTTTGAGGTATCTCTTTTGCACAATTGTAAAAAATTTACAATTTGGTATAGTAATAAAGCGTAGTCAAGCTTATTTATATTTTTATATGTGTAATAGCAAAGAAATCTAAATTTGTTGTAATATGTATTCATGTTAGATCGGTTTCACATAATAATTTGCTCTCATAGTTAAATTAGGCAGGTGTTTGAGGTATCTCATTTGCATAACTGTAAAAAGTTTAAAATTTGATGTACTGATAAAACGGAGTCAAGCTTATTTATATTTTTGTATATGTAATAGCAAAGAAATCTAAATTGGTTATAAAATGTATTCAATTAAGATCAGTCTCAGATAATAATTTGTGCTCCTAGTTAATTTAGGCGGGTAATTGAGGTATTTCCTTTGCACAACCGTTAAAAATTTTCAATATGATGTAGTAATAAAGCGAAGTCAAGATTATTTATATTGTTATTTGTATAATAGCAAAGAAATCTAAATTTCTTATAATATGTACTCATGTAAGATCGGTTTTAGACAATAATTTGAGCTCCTACGTAAGTTAGGTAGGTGTTTGAGCTTTCTCCTTTGCGTAACCGTAAAAAATCTGGTAAAATGATAAAGCGAAGTCAAGCTTATTTATATTGTTATATTTGTAATAGCAAAGAAATCTAAATTTTTTGTAATATGTATTGATGTTAGATCGGTTTCAGATAATATTTTGGGCTTCTAGGTAATTTAGGCAGGTGTTTTAGGTATCTCCTTTTCACAAATTTAAAAAATTTACAATATGATGTAGTGTTAAAGCATATTCAAGCTTATTTATACTGTTATATGTGTAATAGCAAAGAAATCTAAATTTATTGTAATATGTGTTAATGTTAGATCGGTTTCAAATAATAATTTGGGCTCCTAGGTAATTTAGGCAGGTCTTTGAGGTATCTCCTTTTCACAAACCTAAAAAATTTACAATTTATGTAGTGATAATCAATTTTAAGTTTTTAATATTGTTATATTGTTAGTAGCAAAGAAATCTAAATTTGTTAGTATATGTATTCATGTTAGATCGGTTTCAGATAATAATTTGGGCTCCTAGTTATTTTAGGTAGGTGTTTGAGATATTGCCTTTGCACAACCGTAAAAAATTTAAATATATGATAGTAATGAAGCGTAGTCAAAAATATTTATATTGTTATATGTGAAAAAGCAAGATAATCTAAATTCATAATAATATGTATTTCATGTTAGATCGGTTTCAAATAATAGTTTGGGCTCTTAGGTAATTTATGCAGGTTTTTGAGGTATCTTTTTGCACTCCGTAAATAAGTTTACAATTTGATGTAGTATTAAAGGGTTACACAAGCTTATTTATATTGGTTATATGTGGTAATAGCAAAGAAAGTTGCTAAAACGATGTAAAATTAATTTTTATAAGATCGTTTTTAATAATAATTTGGTGTCTCCTAGTTAATTTATAACAGGTGTTTTTGATGGTGATCTCATTTGCACAACACGTAAAAAATTTACAATTTGATGTAGTGATAAAAGCGTAGTTTAGCTTTATTTAACATCTTATTATAAACAATCTAAATTTGTTATAATATTAATTCATGTTAGATCAGTTCAGATAAATTATTGCTCCTAGGTAATTTAAGGCAGGTGTTTTGAGGTATCTCAATTTCCAAACTGTACAAAATTAAATGATGTAGTGAATAAAGGAAGTCAGCTGTTTTATAATGTTATACTATGTATAGCAAAGAATCTAAATTTGTTATATTATTATTCTTTTAGTATCAGTTCAGATAAAATTTATGCTCTAGGTATTTAAATATGGTGATTAGATGCTAATTCCTTTGCACAAGCCGTAATAAATTATACAATTATGGTAGTATAAAGCGTATTCAAGCTCTATTTAATATTGTTTATATTTGTAAATAGCAAAGAAATTTAAATTTGTTGTAACCTGTATTCATGTTACATCTTTTTCAGATAATAATTTGGGCTCCTAGGTAATTTATTCAGGTGTTTTTAGGTATCTCCTTTTCCCAACCTTAAAATTTTACAATTTGATGTAATGATGATGCGAGGTCAAGATTATTTATATTGTTATATGAGTAAAGAATCTAAATTTGTTGTAAATATGTTTTAGTCATGTGATGTCGATGTTGAAAACTAGTTTGGGCTCCTAGGTATTTTAGGCAGGTGTTTGGAGTTTCTACTTTGTCCATCCGTAAAAAAATTACAATTTGATGTAGTAATAAAGCGTAGTCAAGCTTATTTATATTGTTATATGTGTATTAGCAAAGAAATCAAATTTTTTGTAATATGTATTTATGTTAGATCAGTTTCAGATAATATTTGTTCTCCTAGGGCAATTTAGGCAGGTTTTAGAGGAATCTTCTTTGCACAAAACCTTAAAAAATTTAACATTTTTAATATGTAGTGATAAAGCGTTGTCAAGCTTAATTATATTGTTATATGTGTAATAGCAAATAAATCTTAAGTTATTGTAATATGTATTCATGTAAGTTCGATTTCAGATAAAAATTTGGGCTCTTAGGTAATTTAGGCAGGTGTTTGAGGTATCTCATTTGCACTTCCATAAAAGATTTACAATTTGATGTTGTATTAAAGCGTAGTCAAGCTTATTTATATTGTTATATGTGTAATAGCATAGAAATCTAATTTCTTAAAATTTTCATCTCAAACTGATATGTTAATTTCTGAAAACAGAAATTTCTAAGAATTTAGTGATCCTTTGAGTATCTCCTTTCACAACCGTAAAAATTTTACAATATTATGTAGTGATAAAGCGTAGTAAAGCTTATTTATATTGTTATATTTGTAATATCAAAAAAATCTAAATTTGTTTTAATATGTATTCATGTTAGATCGGTTTCAGTTAATAATTTGGACATCTAGGTAATTAAGGCAGGTGTTTGAGGTATCTTCTTTGCACAACCGTAAAAAATTTACAATTTGATGTACTGATAAAACGGATAAATTCTAGGTAAATTAGGCAGGTATTTGAGGTATCTCCTTTTCAAAACTGTACAAAATTTACAATTTCATGTAGAAATAAAGCGTTGTCAAGCTCATTTATATTGTTATATGTGTAATAGCAAAGAAATCTAAATTTCTTGTAATATGTTTCATATTTTTTTTTTTTTTCTTAGATCGGTTTCAGATAATAATTTGGGCTAATAGATAATTTAGGCATGTAATTGAGGTATCTTTTTTGCACAACCGTAAAAAATTTACAATATAATATAGTACTGAAGTGTAGTCAAGCCTATTTATATTGTTATATGTGAAAATCAAAGAAATGTAAATTTCATATAATATGTATTCATGTTAGATCGGTTTCAAATAATAATTTGGGCTCTTAGGTAATTTAGGCAGGTTTTTGAGGTATTTCCTTTGCACATCCGTAAATAATTTACAATTTTTTGTCGTTATAAAGCATAGACAAGCTTCTTTATATTGTTATATGTGTAATAGCATAAAAAATCTATATTTCTTATAATATGTATGAATGTTAGATCGGTTTCAGATAATAATTTGGGCTCCTAGTTAATTTAGGCATGTGTTTGAGATATCTCCTTTGCAAAATTATAAAAAAATTACAATTTGATGTAGTAATAAAGCGTAATCAAGCTTTTTTATACTGTTATATGTGCAATAGCAAATAAATCTAAATTTGTTGTAATATGTATTCATGTTAGATCGGTTTCAGACAATAATTTGGGCTCCTAGGTAATTTAGGCAGATTTGTGAGGTATCTCATTTTTACAAAGTACAAAAATTTCAATTTGATGTAATGATAAAGCGTAGTGAAGCTTATTTATATTGTTATATATGTAATTGAGGTATCTTCTTTGCACAACAGTAATAAATTTACAATTTGATGTAGTGATAAAGCGTTGTCAAGCTTATTTATATTGTTATATGTGCAATAGCAAAGAAATCTAAATTTCTTGTTAATATGTTATCTCACTGTTAACGATCAGTATTCAGAATAATCAATTTTGGGCTCCTAGATAATTTAGTCATGTAATTGAGGTATCTTCTTTGCCCAACCGTAAAAAATTTACAATATGATGTAGTGATAAAGCGTAGTCAAGCTTTTTTATGTTGTTATATGTGCAATAGCAAAAAAATCTAAATTTCTTGTTATATGTATTCATGTAAGATCGGTTTCAGATAATAATTTGGGCTACTAGGTAATTTAGGCAGGTGTTTTAGGTATCTCCTTTTCACAACCTTAAAAAATTTACAATTTGATGTAGTGATTAAACGTAGTCCAGCTTATTTATATTGTTATATGTTTAATGGCAAAGAAATCTAAATTTGTTGTAATATGTATTCATGTTAGATCGGTTTCAGATAATAATTTGGGCTCCGAGGAAATTTAGAAAGGTGTTTGAGGTATCTCCTTTGCTAATCCGTAAAAAAATTTACAATTTGATGCAGTAATAGAGCGTTGTCAAGCTTATTTATATTGTGATATGTGTAATAGCAAAGAAATCTAAATTTCTTATAATATGTATTCAAGTTAGATCGGTTTGAGATAGAAATTTGGGCTCTTAGGTAATTTATTCAGGTGTTTGAGGTATCTCATTTTCACAACTGTACAAAATTTACAATTTGATGGTAGTGTAAGCGTTGGTCAAGCTTATTTATATTGTTATATGTGTAATAGCAAAGAAATATAAATTTGTTGTAATATGTATTCATGTTAGTTCGGTTTCAAATAACAATTTTGGCTCCTAGGTAATTTAGGTATGTGTTTGAGGTATCTTTTTTCCGTAACTTTAAAAAATTTACAATTTTAAGTAGTGATAAAGAGTAGTCAAGCTTTTTTATATTGTTATATGTGTAATAGAAAAGAAATCTAAATTTATTGTAACATGTATTAATGTTAGATCGGTTTTAGATAATAATTTGGGCTCCAAGGTAATTTAGGCAGGTGTTTGAGGTAACTCCTTTTCCCCGTAAAAAAAATTTTTTTTTACGATTGAATGGCAGTATAAGCGTAGTCAAGCAGCTTATTTATATTGTTATATGTGTAATAGCAAAGAAATCTAAATTTCTTATAATATGTATTCATGTTAGATCGGTTTGATATAGAAATTTATACTCTTAGGTAATTTAGGCAGGTGTTTTTAGGTATCTATCTCCTTTGCACAACCATAAAAAATTTACAATTTGATGTAGTGTTAAAGCGTAGTCAAGCTTATTTATATTGTTATATGTTTAATAGCAAAGATTAAAGATTTGTTGTAAATATGTATCATGTTAGAATGTTTCGATCAATAATTTGGGGCTCTAGAGTAAATTAGTTCAATGTTTGAGGTGATCTCGGCTTGCAAATCAGAAAACTTTAACACAATTTTGATTAGTGATAAAGGTAGCCTAGAATATTTATAATGTTATATGTGTAATAGCAAAAGAAATCTAAATTTGTAGTATACGTATTAATGTTAGATTGGTTTCAGATAATAATTTGGGCTCCTAGGTAATTAAAGCAGGTGTTTGAGGTGTCTCCTTTGTACAACCGTAAAATATTTACAATTTGATATAGATATAGAAGATTTGTTAAGCTTATTTATATTGTTATATGTGTAATAGCATAGAAATCGAAATTTGTTATAATATGTATTCATGTTAGATCTGTTTAAGATTATAATTTGGGCTCCCCTAGGTATTTAGGCAGGTGTTTAGGTGTTTGAGGTATCTAGCTTTTGCACAACCGTAAATAAATTTACAATTTGATGGTAGGTATAAAAATTTGTCAAGCTATTAATAGATTGGTTATATATGTAATTGTTAACAAAGAAATTAAATTGTGTTATATGATAATGTATACATGTTAGAAATCAGTTTCAGATAATATTTGGGCTCCTAGGTAATTTAGGTATGTGGTTAAGGTATCTCCTTTGTGCACAGCAGCAAAAAATTTACAATTGTGATGTGGTGATAAGCACACAGACTAGCATTATTATATATGGTTAAAAATGTGTACGCAAAGAAATTTAAATTTGGTATAATATAATATATTTTCATGTTAGATCAGTTTCAGATAATAATTTGGGCTCACAGGTAATTAAGGCATGTAGTTGAAGTATCTGCTTTGCACAATCGTAAAAATTTACCATATTTAGTTTATGATAAAGCAGTGTCAGCTTATTATAGTTGTTTGTGTAATTGCAAAAGGAAACTTTAATTTGTCTGAATTTGGTATTCATTTTTAAATGTTTCTATAGATTTTGTCTAGATTAATTTGGTCAGTAAAAAATTTTAAATTTGGATGTAGTGATAAAGCAAAGTCAACCTTTTTTATTTTGCTATAAGTGGTAAAAGCAAGAAATCTTTAATTACTTATAATATGAATTCATGTTAGATTGGTTTCAAGATAATTATTTGGGCTCCTAAATAATTTAGGCAGGTGTGTAGGTATCTTCTTTGCATAACTTTAAAAAAAAATGTAACATATGATGTAGTGTAAAGCATATTTAAACTTATTTATATTTAATAATATAATTGCAAGAAATCTAAATTTGTTGTAATATGTATTCATTTTAGATCGATTTCGATATAATATTGGGGTCTCCTAGGTAATTTAACAGGTTTTGGAGGTATTCCTATTGAACATTGTCGTAAAAGATTTACAAATTTGAGTAGTAAAAGCGCAGTCAACCAATTATATTGTTATATATTAAAAGCAAAAGGAAATCTAAATTTGTTGTAATATGTATCATTTAGAATGTTGTCGTTCATATAAGTGAATTTGGGCTCCTTTAAGCTAGTTTAGGCAGGTTTTAAGGTTCTATTTTCAAAACTGTACAAATTTACATTTTGATGTAGTGCTAAAGCGTAGCAAGCTATATATTATTGTTATATTTGTAATATCAAAGAAATTCTAAATTTGTTTCAATTTGTAGTTCATGTTAGATCAGTTAAAGACAATATTGGTTAATGAGGTAGTTTAGGGCAATGTGGTTTTGAGGTATTTTTTTGAACCCTATAGAAAATGATACAACTTGATGTAGTGATAAAGCGTAAGCAAGCTTATTTATTGTTATATGTGTAATACAAAGAAATCTAAATTTTCTCTAATATGTATTCATGTTAGAATTCAGTTTCAGAATAATAATTTTGGCTCCTAGTAAATTTAGGCAGTGTTTTGAGGTATTCTCCTTTGCATAACCCGTAAACAATTTACAATAGATGTAGTTTTAAAGCATATTCAAGCCTTAATTTATAATGTTATATGTGTAATAGCAATGAAATCTAAATTTTTTGCAATATGTTTTCAAGTTAGATCAGTTTCAAATAATAATTTGGGCTCCTGGGTAATTTAGGCAGGTACTTTGAGGTATTCTCCTTTGCAAAACCTTAAAAAATTTACAATTTGATGTAGTAATAAAGCGTAGTCAAGTTTTTATATGGCTATATGTGTAGTAGCAAAGAAATCCAAATTTGTTATAATTTGTATTCATGTTAGATCGGTTTCACATAATAATTTGCTCTCCTAGTTAAATTAGGCAGGTGTTTGAGGTATCTCATTTGCATAACTGTAAAAAGTTTAAAATTTGATGTACTGATAAAACGGAGTCAAGCTTATTTATATTGTTATATATGTAATAACAAAAAATCTAAATTTGTTATAAAATGTATTCAATAAAGATCAGTTTCAGATAATATTTTGGGCTCCTACTTAATTTAGGCACTTAATTGAGGTATCTCCTTTGCACAACCGATAAATATTTGCAATATGATGTAGTAATAAAGCGTAGTCAAGATATTGTAATATTGGTTATATTAATTATGTCATGTATGATTGTGTTTCTTAATATATTCGCTGATGTGGGATCGGTTTTCAGATAATAATTTGAGCTCCAAGTTAAGTTAGGTAGGTGTTTGAGTAACCGTAAAAAATCTGGTAAAGTGATAAAGCGAGGTCAAGCTTATTTATAGTTATATTTGTAATAGCAGAAGAAATCTAAAATTTCTGTAATATGTATGATGTTAGATCGGTTTCAGATAATATTTTGGGTTCCTAGGTAATTTAGACAGGTGTTTTAGGTATTTTTTTTGTCGAACTTAAAAAGTTTTACAAATTATATTTCGTGTAATAAAGCGTTGACAAGCTCATTTATATTGTTATATATGTATAGGATAAGTAATCTAAATTTTTTGTAATATGTTATTTAATGTTTAATCTTTTTCTGATAACGAATTTGCGGCTTCTATGTAATTAGACAGGTATTTGAGTATCTCCTTTAAAAACCATTCAAATTTACAATTTGAATGTAGGAATAAAGCGTAGTCAAGCTTATTTTATTGTTTATGTGTAATAGCAAGAATACTAAATATGTTTATAATATGTATTCATTTAGGATCGGTTTCAGATAGTAAATGTTGGGACCTAGATTAATTTAAGGCATGTAATTTAGGGTATCTCTTTGCACACCGTAAAATTTACAATTTGATGTAGTGATAAAGCGTTTCAAGCTACTTATATTGTTATATGTGTAATAGCAAAGAAAATCTAAAAATTTTTAAATTAGTATCATGTTAGATCGGTTTCAGATAAATATTTGGGCTAATAGGTAATTTAGGCAGGTGTTTGAGGTATTGCACTTTGCACAACTGTAAAAACATTTTCAAATATGAATATATTAAAGTAGGCGTAGTCAAGCCTTTTTATATTGTTATTTGTGAAAAAGCAAAGAAATCTAAATTTCATATAATATGTATTCATGTTAGATCGGTTTCAAATAATAATTTGGGCTCTTAGGTAATTTAGACAGGTTTTTGAGGTATCTCATTTGCACATCCGTAAAAAAATTACAATTTAATTGTAGTAATAAAGCGTAGACAAGCTTATTTATATTGTTATATGTGTAATAGCAAAGAAATCTAAATTTCTTATAACATGTATGAATGTTAGATCGAATTCAGATAATAATTTGGGCTCCTAGGTAAGTTAGGTAGGTGTTTGAGGTATCTTCTTTGCATAACCGTAAAAAGTTTAAAAATTGATTAGCTAGTTTAGGCAGGTGTTTAAGGTTTCTTATTTTCAAAACTGTACAAAATTTACATTTTGATGTAGTGACAGAGCGTAGTCAAGCTTATATATATTGTTATATATGTAATATCAAAGAAATCTAAATTTGTTTAATTATGTGTTCATGTTAGATCAGTTAAAGACAATAATTTGGGTTAATAGGTAGTTTAGGCATGTGTTTGAGGTATTTTTTTGCAACCCTATAAAAAATTTATGCTTCTAGGTAATTTAATCATGTGCTTGAGGTATTTCCTTTGCTCAACCGTAAAATAATTACAATTTGATGTAGTAATATACCGTAGTAAAGCTTATTTATATTGTTATATTGTATTAGCAAAGAAATCTAAATTTATTGTGATATGTATTCATGTTAGATCGGTTTCGGATAATAATTTGGTCTCCTAGGTAATTAGGCAGGTGTTTGAGTAAATCCTCCTTGCAAAAACATTTACACATTTGTGTAGTAATAAAGCGTAGTCAAGCTTATTTATATTGTTATATGTGTAATAGCCAAGAAATCTAAATTTGTTGTAAAATGTATTCATGTTAGATCGGTATCAGATCTTAATTTGGGCTCCTAGGTAATTTATTCAGGTGTTTTTGGTATTTCCTTTTCACAAAAGTAAAAAATTTACAATTTAATGTAGTGATTGATAGTCAAGCTCATTTATATTGTTATATGTGAAATAGCAAAGAAATATAAATATGTTGTAATATGTTTTCATATTAGATCGGTTTCAGATAATAATTTGGGCTCCTAGGTAATTTAGGCAGGTGTTTGAAGTTTCTTTTCTGCCAATCCGTAAAAAAATTACAATTTGATGTCGTAATAAAGCGAAGTCAATCTTATTTATATTGTTATATGTGTAATTGCATAGAAATCTAAATTTGTTGTAATAAGTATTCAAGTTAGATCGGTTTCAGATAATAATTTAGGCTCCTAGGTAAGTTAGGTAGGTGTTTGAGGTATCTTCTTTGCATAACCGTAAAAAGTTTAAAAATTGATTAGCTAGTTTAGGCAGGTGTTTAAGGTTTCTTATTTTCAAAACTTTACAAAATTTACATTTTGATGTAGTGACAGAGCGTAGTCAAGCTTATATATATTGTTATATAGAATAATTGAAGCATTAATAAAAATCCTATATTCCTATACCTTTGTTAAAAAATCCTAGCAACTTCCTATGCCTCCTACAACATACTCTTACTGACAAACCTATAAAAATATACAACAGTATAATCTACAACTAATATTTTTATTTATTTGTGTTATAATGTATATAGCTAAAGAATCTAAATTTCTTATAATATTTTAAAATTGAATCAGTTTCAGATAATAATTTTGGCTCCTAGGTATTTAGGCAGGTGTTGAGGTATCCTCCTTTGATACCGTGTAAAAATTACAATAATGATGTAGTGTTAGCAATCAATGCTTATTTATAATGTTATGATATAGCAATGAATCTAAAATTTTGCACAATATGTTTTCAAGTTAGATCAGTTTAATAATCTGGGCTCCTAGGAAATTTAGGCAGGTCTTTGAGGTAATCTCCTTTGCAAAGCCTTAAAAAATTTACAATTTGCTTAGTAATAAAGCGTAGTCAAGTTTTTTTATATTGTTATATATCTATGTTAACTAAGAAATCCCAAAATTGTTATAATTTGTATTCATGTTAGATTCGGTTCCACATAAAAAATTTGAGTTCCTAGGTAAATTAGCAGGTGTTTGAGGTATCGTCATTGAAAACTGTTAAAAGTTTAAAATTTGATGTACTGATAAAAAAGGAGTCAAGCTTATTTATATGTTATATATGTAATAACAAAGAATCTAAATTTTTTATAAAATGTATTCAATTAAGATAGCTTTCAGATAATAATTTGGCTCCTACTTAATTTAAGGCAGTAATTGATGGTACTCCTTTGCACAACCAGATAAATATTTTGAATATGATTAGTATGAGCGTAGTCGAGATTATTTATATTGGTTTATATGTGTAATAGAAGAAATCTAAATTTCTTATAATATGTCCTCATGTGGATCGGTTTAGATAATAATTTGAGCTCCTAGTTAAGTTAGGTAGGTGTTTGAGGTATCTCCTTTGCGTAACCGTAAAAAATCTGGTAAAGTGATAAAGCGAGGTCAAGCTTTTTATATTATATTTGTAATGCAAAGAAAAATCTAAATTTTGCTGTTATCATTTCGCTATCATTACCCTATTTAGGAGGAGGTAATTGAGTATTATTGACACAACGATAAAATTTGCAATAGAGTCAGTCATATAAAGCAGTAGTCAGATTAATATATTTTTATATGTGTTCCTATGTACGGCTTAGAAATATGTCCTCATTGGATCGTTTTCAAGATAATAATTTGAGCTCCTAGTTAAGTTA